>NBIL01038291.1:0-10664 GCA_002752925.1 Viola pubescens var. scabriuscula
ATTCATAACTATAAATCAGCAAATACAAAAGGCGCGATCGCCTCGGGGCATTCCCCTACCCATACATTTCCTAAACCGAAAATTAAAACAAATTGTCCCAGCTCGTGGGCCGGAATGTTCAGCCTACGATTCGTGTACTGGAAAGAACAGCTAGCGAAAGAGGTCGCAATTTCAGATTAAACTAAAAAAAACTTTCAGAGATTAATTAAAATGAAAATAATCTTCGTTGCGTTTTCCTGAAGTTTTATCTTTATAGTCTGTAAGTACTATATAATAAGTATTAAAAACCCCACCATCTTGAAAATAAACCCTTGGCGTACTCCATCACAACAATACCAATTTCCTTCGTATTTTGGAAGACAACACCCTAACAACAATAACAAACAAATGGAAGCAGAGAGTGAGAAGCAAACCCCACTCAACGATCACACCGAGTCCCCTAACGATTCTGACTCTGACTGGGCTTCTGATTCCGATGATGACGAGTCTCATCAGAATGAGCTCCTCAAAACCCTAGAATTCGACCTCTCCACTAACCCTTCCAACTATGACGCTCATATCCAAGTAATTTGTCTCCTTCACTGAAATTGAAGTGCTATGGTTTTGATCTTCTTTGTTAGTTTCTATTCCTTAATCATAATGACAATGAAAGAATTTGTGTTTTTCTGTAGTATGTGAAGTTGTTGAGGAAGATGGGGGAGATAGAGAAGTTGAAGGATGCCAGAGAAGCTATGAGTGCGGTGTTTCCATTATCCCCAGAAATGTGGCAGGAATGGATTCAAGACGAAGTTTCTCTTTCCACTGGGTATTTTGTTGTTGTTTCTTGTTCCGTGTGTCCTTGCTCAATCAAATTTGGAGTACGGTTTTATGGTTTTGTGCCTGTGGTAAATAAATGATGCAAAATTATGCAGTTTTATTTTCTCTTATGTACAGCATATTTGGGAAATTAAAATCTATGGGGTTTTCATGTGGAAGCCAATGCCTAATGGGTGTGGGGGGGATTTATGGTGGGGAAAACTGTTGGAGGTGAATGTCGGGCAATGGGTGAATGTTGGAAGATCAGTAGAGTTTCCTTTTCTTATATGCTTCTTCCTTATTTGTGTTTGATACATTTAGATATTTACAAGCTTTTGGAATGTAAGCTAATTGTTGTTGGATGCATAAAATTAGAGTTGAGGGGTGGGAGGGATGGGAGATGGGAGATTTAACCCTTAAACTTGAGTGGAATTCTCGTGTTTTGATTGAGGTATAATGTAATGCTTTGTCTTGTAATCCTTCTCGGATGTTACTAGACTTCCATGCTTTGGGAGATGTCAACTTGACATGTTTGTCTGCATGAAATAAATTTTGACGGATCTCTTTAAAATAATGTTTTGTCAATTATCTGGATATGAATATGTTGTAACCAAAGCTTTGGCATGCTTTTGGTGCCATAGTGCTCTACATATGTTTATGTGTCCTGTTCTTTATTGCTGATAGAATAAGCTGCATTTCTGTCAGTCTCATACTCTCTGGTTGAATTTTCTGTTTCTTGAGTTAGTACGATGATAATTTCATGAAGCATGAGTTTTGTGTCTTTGGATAAAGTATGATATGTGTGTAAAATAGTGATACAGAACTTATGTTGACCTGCTCTTTCTTAGCTGCTTCGCTGATTTCTTGATATTTGTTTGGTTGAATTTTTCAGGCCTGAGTCTTTTGCAGCCATTGAGAAGCTTTATGAGCGAGGAGTCTTTGATTATCTGGTGGGTCCTGGTTAACATGATATTAAATTTTGTTCTGTGTGATTGACTATGTTTTAGGTTGTATGCAATATTCTTTAAAGATTTAGCAGTTCCTATATAGTCTGTAATGTGTTTTTGAGGTTTATGACTGTTATGTGATGGAAAAATAATTTATGATTCTAAATGCTAAAGTGTTGACAATTCACATCCTCAAAATGTTTATGTTTTGCACCATTCTTTCATGTTTTTGTAGTTCCTATCTAGTCTGTAATGTATTTTCAGAGGTCATGACTGCTGTGATAGGAAGAAGAATTCATGATTCTAAATGCTAAAGCGTTGACAGTTCACGTACAAAAATCTCATCCTCCAAATTTCCATGCCTTACTTTTGCTTTGGGATAATAGTCGAAGTATGGAAAATCAGAATTTTGTACTGAAATTCTTGCTGCTTTTATGCGATTAATGGATGATACATGCAGGTTATAGTCTGCGTTAACTTTTAGCTATGCTCTTTACTGCCCCCCTGTATTCCCTTGGTTGTAAAAGATGGTAAAAAATCTAATTTGAAGTTCTTAATATGAATGCTAAGAAAATGAGGGAGAAGCTCCTCTGAACTTTTGGCGTTTGCTAAGATACTAAATTGATTTTCATGCACACTTTTTGTATAATTACCTGCTTTGTGAATTGGTTTTCTTAGATGGCTTATTATGCTGCTTGTCGGTGCAGTCTGTCCCCCTGTGGTGTGGGTACTTGAGTTACATACAAGAGCATGATCCTACTGTGCGTGAATGCTTGCCTGATGGCATTTCAATGGCAAGAAATCTCTTTGAGCGCGCTCTTACTGCTGCTGGATTGAATGTTGCTGAAGGCTGTAAAATATGGGGAAAATACAGAGAATTTGAGCTGGCTATTTTGCGTACTATTGACGACACCGACATAAAGGTTTGAAATAACCATTCATCTTCTTCCATGTGCTTGACCTCTTCTGTAGCCAACTTCTTATTGTGGATGAATTTGATACCTAAAGTGGCATGTACACCTGATTTTTTAATATGTTTCCGTGTATTTTCTTCCCAGATATGGATTGTTTACTCCTATAATGACCAAATGTTAATAAAATACTGTTGATCTTAGGAGTTCCTTTGTTACAGTGATATTATGTTTTTTGAGTTGGGTAGTTGGTGTCATACTTTTATTAGTAATAACTATATTTTCTTTTGTGATCTTTAAATATTTTAGATATTGACTTTTGTAAAAATTGCAATATATATATTCAAATGGGATTTGGTTGGACAATTTGATTTGTTTAGGATAGAGATATGGACAGTGTTTGCAGTTGGACTCTTCTTTTGAGAAGCTTTGCTTATGGATAATATTAAATGTGGAGCTTTAAATTTTTTATTAGTTCCGCACACCGACACCCAACACAGATTTATGAGTATTTCTGTCTCTTGTAGGTACAAGGAATTGTAGGTTCCGCAAATTTGTTGTATATTCCATTGACAATAGTTTAGAGTTTGATTTTTAAGAATTACAGTATAAATATATATTAAAATAGGAATTCATTGGATAATTTGATTTGTTTAGAGGCAGCAATATGGGTTGTGATTTCAATTTGACCTTTTTTTATGAAATGTTCTGCTTATGCATGATAATAGATGTGGAGTTTGTAGGTTTTTCCATCTGCAGAACACACTCAAACATGTATATATGGATTTATGAGTGTTTCTTCTATTTTAGGCAAAGGAATTGCAGGTTCAGCGAATTCGAAGTATATTCCATCGACAATTATCTGTTCCACATACTAACTTGAGGTCAACACTACTTGTGTACAAGGCATGGGAAGTGGAACTTGGGAATATCCTTGATACTGGTTCAAGTGATGTGGATGGTATCTCTTCTCATGTTGCCTTAGCTTACCAAAAGGCAATGAAAATGTATGATGATCGTCAGCAACATGAAGAACAGATTACTAGGACTGACATACCTGAGTCCGAAAAATTTCAAAAGTTCATGGTATTATTTTGGGAACTTGTGACGATTAATTCCATTGTAGATTTTCATGTCTTGTTTCGTGTCATTTTTTATGGGTCTTATTGTCATTACATTTTATGCATCAAGTCATCAACTGTTTAGTTACACTTACTGTTAGCCTTCGTAATGCCTGTAATTAATCCTTTAGGTCTTATTCTTTCAAGATATTTTTTGTTATAGAAATACCTTTTATTCGTAGCTTTTTTTTTGTCATCCTTCTATTATAATTAACCATATTGAGTTTGTGTTATGTTACTGCATCTGAGAATTTTCTCTTACATTCAGCACTTTTCCCATTTTCCACTTTCTTTACATTCTGTTGTTTTGAATTTTCTTTAAGAGAATGCTTTATATTGTTTGCAGAATTATTTGAAATTTGAAAAGGCCGTGGGTGATCCTGCCCGTGCTCAAGTACTCTATGAGCGTGCTGTTGCTCACTTCCCTGTTTCAAGTGATATCTGGCTTGATTATACTCACTACATGGACAGGACCCTGAAGGTTGTCACCTTTGTTGGTACTCTCCAGTTTTTTGGCTAATAATTTGCACTGCCAACTAATAAATTGCTGTTTAGCTCTCTCAGGTAGGAAATATTGTAAGGGGTGTGCATTCCAGGGCTGTAAGAAATTGTCCCTGGATAGGAGAACTTTGGGTCCGATATTTGCTTTCATTGGAACGGACACATGCTCCTGAGAAAGAGATATCCAATGTACGTTCCAGTTGTCAGCTTTTCTTTCAAGAATCTATGTTTGTGAAGGAGTTATTTTGATAATTTTTTTTTTCACATTCAACTAATTTTATTCTTTGTTTCAGGTTTTTGAAAGGGCATCGCATTGTACCTTTTCAACACTAGATGAAGTAAAGATTATTTATTTGTTATTTTGTTTTTGTACTTCGTGGCAAAAGTGTTGTTCACAGGTATTGTGACCTCTTATCCAAAACATTGTTTGTTTCAGTACTTGGATTTGTTCCTCACACGTGTAGATGGCTTGAGGCGAAGGATTTCGTCTGCTGGTGAAGAAAAAGGTGTCTTGGATTATTCATTAATAAAGGAAACCTTTAAGGTCCGTATTAATGCATGTGTGTTTTTAGGAAAATAAAATACTGAAGTGCTTCTATACTGAGGCTTTTTTTCTGAGCATCTTGTTTGCCTAGCTGTCTACTTCATTTGAATGTGTTGATCTTGAAGATCTCTTTGAATCAGTAATTTCAAACATGCATACCAATGTCATCACTCCTGTTAGCAAGTTCTTGCATTGGGTCACCCTTCATCTTTAGCTTACATTTGTGGCAGCAACCCCTGCATATATTGTTCCATTATTATTGACTCTACAAACGTCACAGTTTATTGAGAATTCTATGGGCTATCATATTCTTCTGTAACTTCGTTGATGATTAAATTATAGTCCTCTGTGTTTTGTGTATGAATAGTAAATAAGTGAACTTGTTGGAGTTTTACATTGTGCTGCCGTTTGTTGACCTTTGTGTAATTGAGGTTAAGTAGACAAATAGCGATTGCTAGTTCTAACAATCTATTGTCATGGATCCAGTATGCATCAGATTACTTGTCACCACACATGAAGAACACGGATGGCTTGCTTCGACTGCATGCTTATTGGGCCCGTTTGGAGGGTACTTTGGGGAAGGATTTAGTTGCAGCCCGCGGTGTATGGGAGAGCTTGCTTAAGATAAGGTTTGACTACTTATTGTTTGTGGCTAACTTATCATTTGGGTTTATTTTCCTCTGATATTTAACTAGTTGTTGATCTATAACTTATGATTACTTTGAACTTCTGTGATATATTTTCTACAGTGGCTCACTGTTGGAAGCTTGGCAAGGTTATATTGCCATGGAAATTGAATTGGGGCACATAAATGAAGCTAGGTCCATATATAAGAGATGCTACACTAGAAGATTTTCCGGGACAGGCTCAGAGGTAGCCTGTTTTTGTCCCTCATTCTTGCTCTTCTGATTTGATTTGCTTGCTTTTAGGTGCTTCATTGTTTGCAGTTCGAAATTCTTTTCTAGCATTCAAGTATTACGAATATGCACGTACAAACTTTATTCATTTTTTACAAATTTTACACATCAGGCGGCAAAGTGCTATTAGATGGAATGACGGTTCATTATATCTTAAAAGAAAACAGATTTTACTTGAGAAGATGCTATTGAACACCTAAAAGAAAATGACATTTTGGCCTCGTGGAGTTGCAAGTGGAGATGTGATCTGGCTTGTGGGGTAGGACAAGTGTTTATTGAGATTTTTCATTTCTATACACCAACATTCCTGTACATGGGTACATGCAGACGCAAATTCTCACACATGCATTAAGATACAATAGACAAGATGAATGATTTTACTGGGGTGGAACTTCATTGCATTTTATAGTGTTTCCCTAAAACTTGAAATGTACATCTTGTGCTGGGACTGATCTTTATGAAAATAAGGAGGGGAATTAAGGAATAGGAAAGAAAAGAGATGCTAAAGAAAAGGGAGCCATGATTTAAACATAGCCCTGCTTTAAGCTTGACGGAGAAATTCCAAAAAGATGCCTCTCAATTTCTACATCTAGAACAATTTAAAACTAAAAATAATGTGATGGTGTTGAAATTCTAAAGAAAACTAAATGAAGCAATAAGCTAGCTGATTTCCGAGAGAACCAATATTAATCAAGATAGCTTCTGATACAACTATCAGCCAATAGCAGAAAATTCAGTGATGATTTTGCTCATATTTGCACTAAATCAGGTTTTCTGGAGGTTCTGTTCAATTTGTGTTTACTGCATTGTGGATTGGATGATACCTCCTTTCCTAATAACAGAATCATTCAGGACATCTGCCGTTCTTGGTTGCGCTTTGAGAGGGAATTTGGTACACTGGAAGATTTTGACCATGCTGCTCAAAAGGTGCTTCTTCTTCTCTCAAAATTCCTTGTCTAATACCAGCTGATTATTTTTCATATTTATGCATGATTGAATACTTTTTGGCTTTGTTTACCACTAGCTGCTCTCTAAGTGTAATAATTTCATTGTATAACTTTAACTTGTCTTTTAGTTGTCGGAGACCTTTTTCACCTAATCCAAGCTTACAGCTCGAAGCAAGTTATTTACTAATTCTTACTACTGGGAAATGCTCTCATTTCCTTTTTCCAGTGTACAGCTTGTCTGGAAGAGCTGCAGTTACATAAAATACAGCAGGAATCAAATGCGATTGCAGGTTTAACTGAGTCTAGAGAGATCACTGCAAAAAGAAATGCTCGTGAAAAGAGAAAGGGTAGTTCAAACACTACTGATGAACAGTCTCCACCAAAGCGACAAAAGAAAGCATCTCAAAAACAAAAGGAGTCTGAGAAGAATGATCAAGCACAGAATCTGGCTGAAGTAAATGAAGCAGAAAAGGTTGATACTCAGTTCAATAAGACAGATAGCATCTCTGGAAAACATGTGGAAGCCTTTGACAGTGGAAGAACCAAAGTATATACAGACCAATGCACTGCATTTATGTCTAATCTTCCTCTCATGGCAAGTAAATAAACACTTATCTGTTTCCCTTTTAGTACTGGCTAGATGAAAGATTAACTCTTTTTTGTTCTCTGTTTCCTCTTCAAGATCTGGTCATCTCTGGACAGCAAGTTATAACTGTAATTTAATTTATTCAGGCAAATAATGAAGATATACGCAAGTTCTTTAGTGATGTTGGTGGCATTGACTCTATTCGAATACTCAAGGATAAGTTTACTGGAAAATCAAGGGTATGTCTCGTTTTTTTCCGTCTATATTTCTCAGTCACTCTCACTCACAAGAAGCTCACACATCATTTCCTTTTTCATTTCTTCTGTTTCTTTACCCTTTACTTTACATGTTAAACATCTTCCATAAAACTTGATGCCTGCATAATTTGTCCTCATTAATATGTATTCATGAAATTAAATTTAAAAAAAATATAGTCTTAGTCCAGTCATACGGTACCATGTAGAAAAGAACAACTAGAGTGAACTGGCAAAAAAATGTACATATAAGCTGAATAGTCTCTTTAAAGAAAAAGTATTAAGGTTACTGTATTGAGCAGGCAGAATTTCTTCTGGGTTATGCATATGGGTCATAGATCTGGTCAAAATTTATGTGCTAATATTTGAATGTTACGGCTCACAATACTTGTATTTAGATTGCTGTTTTGCTTATGTTGAACCAGATGTTTGATTTACTTTTGGTTTGCGTAAAGGGTCTCGCATATGTGGATTTTGTGGATGATGAGCACCTCTCAGCAGCTATAGCAAAAAATAAGCAGATGTTGCATGGGAAGAAGCTGAGCATTCTCAAGTCAAATCCAAAACAAAACAAAACAGATGGTCGTAGAGGTCCCAAGGAACATGGTAGGCTAAATGGTTTGTATTGTATTCACTCTGTAGACTAATGATTCTGTAGTGAAGATCACCTTGTGCCATGCATCTAGGCATTCTGTTATGCTCATCAGCCCATGCCTATAGGATGTGACTTACCAAGTCATTAAAAAGAAGTGAAATCGTATTGTTTGTGGTGTATCATTTGGTCACAAAAGTCCTTCACTAACTGGTGTGATGAGTTGACATGGTGTGAGTAGATTCATGGCATGTTATTAAATTGATAATTCAACTGTAGCATCAAAGGTGTCCATGTTTTTGATGCTCATTGTAGTTAAGCGTTATGTCCTTCAATCCATTTGTATATGTTATGCAGATCATTTGTACAAGCTTCTTGTTTTCATACCCTTATTGGTTGTAACATGATTAATCTGTAAAGTCATGTTGGTTACAAAGTGACATGCTGCATTGCATACATGTCCTGACAATGGGTGTATATACATGTCAATAGGGTTCTTCAAGGATTGATGTGATTACTTGTTTTGACATTACCTTATGGTTATGTTAATTTAATTTGCAGGACAAAGTAGTTACCAAAGGGATAACTTTAAGGGACCTGCATCTAAGGAGTCTGATGGAGTTGCCGGTGAGTCTGGTATCCAGCTGAAGGGGAGGAACACATTTGCGCTGCCAAGGAATGTGAGGCCACTTGGTGTGGCTGAAAAGAAGGCAAAACCTATTGAAGAGGGAGATGACAAGCCGAAGTCCAATGATGAGTTTAGAAAGATGCTCATGAAAGAGTGAGGTAGGTGTTACAAATGCAGTGCAGTTGCAAAATCTGATGATCATAATAGTCTTGTTCTTCTCTTCTGATGTATTTAATTCATGTTCTATATCACATAGATGTTGTGCCTAACTTCCCATTAGAGCAAAAACCTCCTTTTGTGAGGCTTGATATATTATTATAGATTTGCGTTTGTTGTGCGATTCAAAATATGATTAGTTTACAGTTAGAGTTACAAGGTGAGTTGATTTGACTCTGCCTTTGTAGTAGTAGTTTTGGCATCATCTCAAAGACGAGACGACCCTCAATCCTTTAGCCATTATCTAAGGGGGTTGAGGATTTGGTTGGTATAAGTGTATTTGTCTGTTGTTATCAGATATGGATTTCTGACTTTGTTATAAGGGCTACTGGTTGAGATAAATCTGGTGATGGTCCTATTTAGTCCAGATTGAGTTAAAGTTAAAAGTAAGAAAACTTTTGCTTTTAAATTTCTCTCTTGGTTTGGTTTGGTTTGGTCTGCTTTGGTTCGGTACGGTACTTGATTTGGTTATGAGCGTGTGACACTAACGATTAATTAACAGATGCAGAGTGCAGTTCCAAATTCAATGCCAAAAGAGAAAAAGAGGAAAAAAAGAGAACGAGAGGAAAGGAAGAAGCAGCAGCACCGCGTGTGGAGTGTGGTGTGTGGTGGTGAGTGCAGACTGCAGAGCAGACCGTGGATGATGATGGGTGATGAGATCCGAACGAGGGTAGGAAGGATAGATCATTAGATAAGGTCATAAAGAATCTTTCACCCTCAAAAGCTGAGCTGGCATGTATGGTGGTCATGTGAAAGAACAGTGGTAAAAAATAAAGTAATTATTATTCCAAACAGTTGTAGACTGGTAGACGTACTAGTGGTAAAAACATGTCAAAAGCTTCTGCATCAACAACCACACATTTACACCAAAGTCCACAAGCAATAAATGAATTAGGAATACAAATAGAAAATTGAGCGAGTGAGCGAGTGAACGAGGGAGTGAGTTAGGGTTTGGTTTTTTACTTTTACTGCTATCCTATCTGTGTAGTACTGTAGTACAGTACTAGTAGTAGTAATTAATTGAAGCGTGTAAGTGCTTTTACTATTTGCACATTTTTTTTTTTTTTTTGTTGGGTGAGAGCGAGGAAGACCGGCACTAGCCGCACTACCTAGAGTAGAAAATGTCTAAAACATCAAGAGAGAGCCAGTAAACACCTGGACCAAAACTATTTGCACTTGTGTTGTGTTGTGTTGAATGTGGTTTTCCACTGATTCACATCACACATGGACATGGGTGGACTTGCATTTCATTGCATCATCAAATAGGAGAAGAGAATACTACTAACACTAACACCTAGGATGGGAAAATGGCCCAAATGGATCGGTCCATTATAAGATGACCTGTTTAAAAAAAAAACGGGTGATTTATCAAATTAAAGGGTTAATCTGTCTTGACCCGTTTAATTAAAACAACGTCGTTTTTATGTTGTCTACAAAATAATTAAATTAAACCACGAATCATTACATTAGATATGTATCCGTTCATTATAGGGTGGCTTAAAACCTTAATAGTTGATTTGATCATGATAAGTTTCAGTTATAGGGTGGCTTAAAACCTTAATAGTTGATTTGATCATGATAAGTTTCAGTTAAAAGAAAATCCAAGGGAATAAAAGAGTATTTTTTTTTGGTTCCATCAGTATTGTAATATAAATCTTTTTTTTTTCAAAAGAAGTGTTTGTTTTTTACACATTAGGTTGTAGGT
>NBIL01038356.1:0-11888 GCA_002752925.1 Viola pubescens var. scabriuscula
ATTTCATCATTAAACAACCGGAAAATTATTCTAATATACGCCTTAATTAATTAACCAATACAATTTTGCTTTGTTGTAAACCAATTCGGGCGATGCTCTGCTTTCCCACAATGGTGTCTTCTCCAACAAACCAAAATAAACAACACTTAATGCGCTAATTTGTAGGGAAAAAACTCAATTTTAATTATTATTAATATTGATAATTAAATTCATATATTAAGGGGTGATTGAATAAAATTACATTAAAATTAATTAAAGAATTAAAAAAACAATCAATAATTTAAACAAAGACAAGTAACAACCTTTTTATTAGTTAAAAGTTAAAATAAAATATTAAAAAATTACAAACAAATACTCCCTCCGTTTTTCAAATAAATCATACTCAAGTCACTTTTATGAGAATTAAGAAAATGATTGATTCATGTTTTTAATGTATGTTTAGCCAATTACCCTCAACGGTTCTAGTAAATATAGTCAATCAATATTAATTTTTATTTCTCAATATATTGAAAATGATAAAAACGATAATTATTCAAGGACAAAAAAAAATACTCCGAGAGTCATTTTTTAAAAGAAAGAGGAGTATAAAACTTGGAAAAAAATGTGATGTTTGACTTGAAAGTTGAAACAATAAAAAATATTAGTTTAATTCTTTTATACCTAATATTTGTTACATTTATCTTACATTTTTGCAATTATTTACTATTATTTTGCTTTTTTAGTAAATAGAAAAGCAAAATTATAATTTAAAAAAAAATATAGAGTTTATGCCGTAAATTCAAAAGTTATAAGTAGAAAAATTGTAAATTTTATAACTTTTCATGTGATTTACCTTTGCTAAACACAAGAGAAAAAGAACAAGAAAGCCAACATCTTTTTTCCCCCTACTAAAGCAACATAATCTATTAGCTAATAGCCTAATCACTGTAATCCCGTTTGACATCTGTTGACTGCCTCGTACTAGTTTCTTGTCTACGCATAAGTAGTAGTCAGTCACTCTGTGTGCAGCTGTTTCTAAAGACAGAACAAGTGATGAGAATGAGCATGGTTACCAAGTTGCATTTGATCTTTTTGTTGGTAAATGTGTTTTTTTGTTCTGTTTATAATGCGAGAAGTGAAGGGCATAGCTCAGCAGTTGGAGACCCAGGAATGCGAAGAGATGGATTGAGAGTTGCATTTGAAGGCTGGAACTTTTGCAATGAAGTTGGCCTTGAAACTCCTTCCATGGGTAGCCCAAGAGCAGCTGATTGTTTTGATCTCTTAGCTGCCCACAACCACATCCACACAAGAACAGAATCAGCAAAAATGAGTGAGTCTTTGTTGTCCAAAATGAGATCTTTCACTTAAATTTTCCATCTTTCTTACATTTCATGACTTATTTATGGGCAGGTTTTGCACTGAAACACAAGGTGAGTGAAGCTGTTAACAAGCTTGGTGTGGGGAACCCATTTGATGGTTTGGACCCAGAAGCTGTAAACAATCCAGATTTGTATGCAGTGGAGAAAGAAAAGTATCTGGGTTCTTTATGTCAAGTTGCAGATAACCCAAATCCATGGCATTTTTGGATGGTTATGCTTAAAAATGGAAATTATGATACTACTTCTGGGTTTTGCCCTCGCAATGGGAAAAAGATTCCACCTTTCGTCAGTCCAGGAAGGTTTCCTTGTTTTGGTAGTGGGTGTATGAACCAACCCAAGCTGTATCATCAAAGAACTGAGCTTTTAGAAGATGGCACAACAATGAGAGGAAGTTTTAATGGGACCTATGATTTGGGTGCTGATGAGATTGGAGCTGGAATTAATGGGATTTCATTTTATGAGGTCGTTTGGGAGAAAAAAATTGGAATTGGGAGCTGGGTCTTTAGGCATAAGCTCAAGACTTCAAAAAATTACCCTTGGTTGATGTTGTACCTTAGAGCTGATGCAACCAAGGGACTTTCTGGAGGGTATCATTATGACACTAGAGGCATGCTTAAAGTTGTAAGTACAAATTAGTTGGCATTTTCTCCTTTTGCAGTTAGTTCTATACTCATTTCAATCAATTGTTGAGTGGAATGAAGATGAAGTTTGTTTGTTTACCTAGCTTATTTTGGAAAACCAATCAATTCCTATTACATCAAAATTAGTTGGTTATTGGATGGAGAATTGAATGATTGGCTGTGTTAACAAAAAAGGGTCCATTTGATGATGTAACTTAGGCTTGAATGATTGTTTTGATCTCTCAGTCCTTTTCTTCATATAAATGTGTATCTTTCACAGTCCTGCAATGTGTCTATCTGTTCCTTAAACTGTCAATTGAATGCTTCAATTTGCCATACAATTTGACCTCTGAAAAGCCATGTTTTTATCGATTTATGTCTAGTTATGTACGTAAGTTCAACATGTCATCTGTGCGTTAAAGAATTGACCAAATTGTTGTCTTGCAGCTTCCAGAATCACCTAATTTCAAGGTGAGAGTGACATTGAATGTTATACAAGGGGGAGGTCCCAAGAGTCAGTTCTATTTGATAGACATTGGGAGCTGCTGGAAGAACAACGGCAAGCCATGTGACGGGGATGTTCTAACTGATATAACCAGATACAGCGAAATGATCATCAATCCCGAGACTCCATCTTGGTGCAACCCTAGTAATCTGCAGAACTGCCCACCATACCACATTACTCCTAACAACACCAAGATTTACAGGAATGATACAGCTAACTTCCCGTACCGAGCTTATCACTACTATTGTGCTCCAGAGAATGCACAATTTTTGGAGAAACCTGTTAGTACTTGCGATCCTTATAGCAATCCGCAGGCACAAGAGTTAGTTCAGTTACTACCTCATCCGATATGGGCTGAATATGGGTATCCAACAAAACAAGGGGATGGTTGGGTTGGGGATGCCAGAACGTGGGAGCTTGACGTTGGACGGGTGTCTAGTAGACTTTACTTCTATCAGGTCAGTAAAATGAAATTCAGAAAGAAAATTGTTGTAAAGTTGGTGAAGTTATAAGTTGATGTTAGTTAATATCTCTTCTTTATGTTTGCAGGATCCCGGTACTCCTCCTGCTAGACGAATTTGGACATCCATTGACATGGGTACTGAGATTTTCGTTAGCAACAAAGATGAGCTGGCAGAATGGACTATTAGTGATTTTGATGTTATCCTCACTTAGTTAGGATTCATTTCTAATTCTTTATCTCTAACAAAAATCTTTCCTGATTGAGAAAGCTAGTATGAAATGCTAATGGTGGGATTGTAGTAGCAAGATGAGATCCTGCAAGGCTTGGTGTCCCACGCCCTAGAAACGAAGCTTGTAAGACCATAGGTGGTTGGTATGAGCAGTTTCGGCACTCACTTCTTGAACTAGAAGTCGCGATGTTTCAACATCCACACAATAAGGACAAGATTAGTCTTGACTTGATGAGTCCTGTTAAAAAATTTAATTACTGTTGTTGCTCTTGTTCCTTGCAATTTCTGTCTAAGGAAAATGAAGCTTTTCCAAATCCTGAAGCAATATGGATATCCTTCAAACTGTGGAAACCCACACGTTTGGTTACGCAATGATGTTTGTAGTTGTGCAAAACTTGAGATAAAATTGTGCTCTCAACTTCTTAACCAACCTTGTTTCTTCATCTTGACGGCTAAGACTTTCATACTTAGGATGTAACAAGAAACTGCTAATTTTTTCATACTAACTTATAGAATCTTGTGGGCATATGGTGGTGTGATATCATCATGCGGTTCATGGTTAGGGGTTGCTTGCAAGTAAAAAAAACCGAACCAAAATAAACTACTTCGGTTTTAGTTCATTGAAAGATGAAAATCGAAATTGAATCAAACGAAATTGCACTGAACATGCAAAAAAACACATAACCAAACCGAACCAAACCGATTAGTACTCAACCCTACTCCCGCGGGAAGGATTAAATAAATAGGTACTAATCCTTTTCTTTCTTTTTTTAAAGAATTTATAGAATTGTGATTCTATTTTTTAGGAAAAAAAGTTCTATAAAAAGTGCAGAGAAAAATAAATAAAAAGAAACAGAGAGAAAATTGAACGAGTTCAACAAAAAAATTATTAAAAAAAAGAAGGAAAAAAGCTGTCCACACTCCACAGTTCACAGTTCACACTCTATTGTGGGCCAAAGTTCTCCAATATCCAAATTCATGGATGGGCCATCGGCCCAAGGTCTCCATATTCAACAGAAGTCCTAAAAACTAGGTCGTTTTGATCTCACGTATTATTTTAAGGGTTTTTTCTCTTTTACCCTTTTTATGCGTCCTGATCCTGCAGTCTTTTTTTCCCTTCGCTGTCTCTCTCTCTCTCCTCTCTCTCTCTCTCATAATTCCCATATTCTTACTTTAAGGTCCCAAAAATCCCCAATTCGTAACACCCTTCAATTCCCCAATTTCACCAGTTTCATCCCTCTTTCCCCAAATCTTTCTTTCCAATCCCCTCTCTGATTTCAAATCCAATTACCCAAACCTCCATCCACCGTATCTACCGTTTCAATTCCAATGCTGTAAAAAAATTAGGGTTCTTCCATTCGCTCGCAACCTTCCTATCTGGGTAAGTTTTTTTCCATCTCCTTCTCTTAATGTTGTTTTTTTGTAACTGCATTTACGTTTTATGGTATTTTAGAGGTCCTTACAATGAAACCGTTGACATGCATGCGATATTTGTATCGATTATAGATTTACTTCCAGGTTATAGGAAATCCAATTGATTTGTGCTTAATTCGTTTATGTGAGCTGTTTTCTTGATACCCATTTTGATGTTTGCAAATTATTGCTTGTAAAAAAATGAGCTTGTTTTGACGTGCAAGCTGCGGGCGTTGAATTTTGTGTTCTTAGGACTTTGACTTGTTTAAGATTGAAAATTTGATTTGCAGTAGTAAGTTTTAGTGACTGATAATAAGTTTTTGTTTGGACAGGTTGTTTGGTTTTTATTGAATTGAATTTTTTTGAGAGTTACTGCTACTAGCAATGGCCAGCGGGCCCATTATTGTTATATGTCAGTCAGGGGGGAAGTTCACCACTGCTAGTGATGGTTCGCTGAAATACAGTGGAGGAGATGCTCATGCTATTACTGTGGATCGTCAAAGTAAATTTGATGACATAAAGGCAGAATTGGCAGAGATGTGGAAGTATGAGGCTGATTCATTCACCATTAAATATTTTCTCCCGAATAACAAGCGGACTCTCATCACCATATCCAGTGACAAAGATATTCAGCGCATGATTGATTTCCATGGGAACTCTGCAACGGTTGATTTTTATGTTTTGACGAATGAGAATGCAACAAATGAAGATTCACCTGTGCCTTGTAGTAGGTAATTAGTTCTTTTCTTGAAAATAGGTCTCCCACTTTCTGCTTATGGTTTAATCATTGTCCTTTGTAATAATGAAGGCTGAGGAGGCCATGGGATCCGTCCTTCAATGGATGCAGCCGGCCACATGTATGAATGTTCCTAATTATGTAACTCATTTATGTGTGCTCTTGCAGGTCAAGCAGGACAACAGAAGAGGAACCTCCCACTCCCATCAATGTTGTATATACTCCTGATGAAAGTGAGCAACTTGACCTCTTGACTACAGTAGCTACTGAAGTTGGGGATTATGAGCAGCCGAAACGTGTTAGATTATGGGAGAAATGCATAACTGGTCTGCACCAGCAGTTTAGTAATGTCCATGAACTCCGTGACGCCTTACGTAAGTACTCAATAGCCCATGGATTCACAATCAGATTTAAGAAAAATGACTGCTCACGCGTAACTGCCAAGTGTAAAGTTCAAGGTTGCCCATGGAGGATTCATGCATCAAGGTTATCTACCACACCATTATTTCGAATTAAGAGGATGAATAGCATACATAACTGTGGAGCAGGCATCAATACACCCAGCCGTGCTCAAGCCTCAAAGAAAGTGGTAGCTGGTATTGTCATGGAAAAGCTGCGTAATACACCAAATGTCAAACCGAAGGAAATTGCTAATCAAATTCGTCAAGAATTTGGAATTGAAATGAGATATTCACAGGCACGTCGTTGGATGGAGGCTGCGTCAGCAGATCTACTTGGTTCATACAAAGAGGCATTCAATCAGTTACCATGGTTTCGTGAGAAGATCGTAGAGACAAATCCTGGTAGCGTTGTCACTCTAGTTACTAGGGCGAACAAAAGTTTTCATGGTTTGTTTGCCGCCTTTTATGCCTCAATACAAGGTTTTCTGAATGGTTGCAGGCCCTTACTTTTCCTTGATACCATAACTTTGAACTCGAAATATCAGTCAGAATTGCTAACTGCGACTGGAGTGGATGGAGATTATGGCATTTTCCCTGTGGCGTATGCTGTGGTGGATGTTGTGAATGATGATAATTGGCATTGGTTTTTGGTGCAGTTGAAATTTGCGGTTTCTTCATCTCCTCATCCCATTACATTTGTGGCAGACAAAGAGCTGGGGTTAAAGCAATCTATTTCTGTGGTATTTGAGAATTCTTACCATGCTTACTGCCTCCGTTATCTGGCAGATGATTTAAAGAGGACTATTAATGGGCCATGTACTCATGATGTTCTTGGTGTCCTTGTTGCTCATCTTTATGATGCTGCCTATGCCACCACACTTGATGAATTTAGAAACTGCATTGAAAGCATTAGGAGTATCTCACCGGAAGCCGCTGAATGGATTATGCAAAGTGAACCTGAACACTGGGCAAACGCCCTCTTTGAAGGATCACGGTACAACCATCTCACGTCAAGCATTGCTGAGTCATTTTTTAGTCAGATAACTGAGCTCTCTGTGTTACCGGCACAAATTATTGACACCATTCGCCATAAGGCAATGGAACTCATATACACTCGAAAAGTGGATTCAGAGAAGTGGTTGACAAGATTAACTCCATCAGTGGAAGATAAGTTGCAGAAAGAGATTCAAAAGGCACAATCGATTCATGTTTTCTCATCAACTGGTAGCATTTATGAGGTTCGACATATTACTGGCGCAACTAATCATGTTAACATTGATGCCTATGACTGTAGTTGCAGGGAATGGCAACTCAACGGATACCCTTGTTCCCATGCTGTGGCAGCCCTACAGCGTGCTGGTAGGGACTTGTATGATTACTGCTCAAGATATTTTACAACAGAAGCTTTTCATGTGACATATTCTGAACCCATAAAGCCAGTTCCAACAGTGGATAAGCCTGAAGGACCGTTGCCGATACAAGTGCTTCCTCCTCCTCCCCGGAATCAATCTACTGAACCTGGCCATCCCCGGAGGATAAGAAACCGGTCAAAGGGAGAGATCAAGAGGCCGCTGCATTGCAGCAGATGCAAAGGAGAGGGTCACAATAGAAAGTCATGCCGTGCGAGCTTGGTGCCATGATAGTTTGTATTGATGCCAATCAATTGTGCAGTTGATAACAAGCTACATATGGGGAACTGGGGGTTGAGGAAACTGGAAAATTAGTTAAAACTCTGATGCATGGACTATTAGGAGTGTCTTTGTACATGCTTTAATTTAGTTTGTCAAGGATTTTGCGGATTTTATCGTTTTTCATTTCCCTCCTTTTGGATTTCTGGAAATGATTGATCAAGTTTACTCGGTTGTCGTGGCATTTTTTTGTTGATTCAGTATTTAGCTCTTCAAATTGTGCAGCTTTATGTTTTATATATTGCATGCCAAGTAGAGAGTAGTGTGCTCATTGCTGGTGTGGTGGTATATATTGTGTTGGACTCATTTAGAAACATGTGAAGTGTTTTGCAGTCCACCTTGATACATCACTTTTGCTTCTGTGGCACAAAAACACAATAATTGAGTTGGTACTGATAGGTAGTACAAGCAATAGTGCAGTACATGTGAAGTTCTCTAATCCCCCTTTTTAGTACTGGAAATGAGGTAGTACATTTGTACATGGTTGGCCATCTCCAAGTAGAATCTGATAGTACAGTTGTGTAATGTGTACTGTAAAGTTTGCATTTTGTCACCTATAAAACCCCATACAACAGCATAACTCCAAAACCATCTCGAAGAACTTGATTGCGGTTCAAGATGCGAAATAGAAAGTTTTGAGTTCGAGTTTTCGGTTGATTTTCGCAAAAAGTATCTGGTTTTGAGTTGGCAAACTCAAAAGTCAGGTAAGTTGGTTGGATTTCTGGAGGAGGAAAGGAAAGACAGGGATGATGCAGAGCATGGATGGAGCTACTTACAGAAAAGTTCTGTTTGGGCTCTACCCATGCACTGCCTCTTCCCTGGCTTGTACTTCTCCTACACTTTGCTTATAACCCCAACTTTTTTACATTTATTGAACAAAAAAAAAACTTTTTTACGTTTTTCTACTCTCTAATTTGCTGTGGTGAAAAAACTGTGATGGTCAGATTCTTGCATGCTGATTAAAGCTGTTGATAATTTTTTACTGCAGTGATTAGTTACTTGGAAGAGTATCATATTTGCTCTACTTCAAGGTATTTGCTGTTCTGAAATAGGAAAAATGCAGAGATGTTAGCCATTCATTTTCCTGTTTTTCTCTTTTGTAGCTTCCTTCACACATTCTACCAAGATCCAGAAAAAGAAGAGAAACTGTATCTGATGAGTTAGGTGGATGAATCTGGTTCAATCATGAAAGTCTAAGCAGCTAATCTAATGGTCAGAAATGCAAGGGAAGCGGCCGACTAAAGCTACTCACTAACGCGGACTACCATGAATTCCAGTTCTACCTGTTACATACAGATTGAAAGGTCAAAAATTCTGACCAGCAACTCTTTTTATGAGTTTTTTTTTTGTTTTGCTCAAGATAAGTAGAGGAATGTTCTCTTTCGTTGTGTTTATGCTTTACATTCTTCCCTGGGTTTGGCTTGAATGTGAATGGTTCTTGATTTGATGAAATTGCCAATGATGATCCATTCTTCAATTTATGTCCAATTGTACCAACAATCTGTAAACATACATGAACATTGAGAAATGAGTCTTCAAATTCTAAACAGAGCAATCAGAAAAAATCTTTGACAGAACACAAATTTACTCAGACTTAAAACTTGCAATCTGCTGAGGAGAATTATTGATAAATAAATAAATAAATAAATAAATAAATATATATATATATATTTTTTTTAAATCTAAACTGGAAAAGAAAAAAATCACCAAGGGAAAGAGCTCAAGATTAAAGAAATTGCAAATCCGCATCACATCTGTTGTTACTTGTTAAGAGATTGGCTTGAGGTTAGAACTCAAGATTAGAGACATGTCAAAACAGCAGAAAGACCATTTTTTTATCAGCAGAACCATCATCAGGACATGTTTTCATGAGCAGTATAGCTTGGATAGCAAAACCAGATTCAACAGTTGACAATAACATGTTTCCTTTGAGTAGAATTGAATTATCAATCTGGTTAAAATCTTGAAATAGGAAGTAACTATCTCCTGTCCGGAAGACAGGACACCCAGGAAGACAAAAAGACGAGGAAGTGTCAAACATAGCTTTGACTCGTGTTGGTACCCTAAAATGGGATATGAAACTGTAAGATTTCTTTCAGAAGATCCTTATGAGCATGAACTATCCATCAAAAAACAGAATTGATCCATAAAAACCATGAAAAAACAGAAAAAGAAGAAAAACAATTGCAAAACATGTAAATCAAGATTCAAGAAAACCCAATTAGTTCAAGAAGAAAGATGTAGAAGAAACATACTTGAGATGATCTTCTTCATCTGTCCAGAATACAGAGTCAATACAATCAAGTTGAAGAAAAGGCTGAGCTAATTCTCCAAAGAGTGCATGATCCAAATCACCTGACTCAATACACTTCAAATCCTCCAACAGAATCACATAATGTTTCTGCACTTCTTCTGCACTCTTCTCCCCTCCAACCATGGCAGCAACCACTTTCCATCTATCTGGGTCTTGCTCATCAACTACTGCCAAAGCCATCTCAAACATCTTGTTCTCCTCCCAGCTCCATCCATACAACACTTTAGGACAATCACCCATGTCTTCTGAAAAAACCAATGACCCTTTTTCTCAGATTTGGTCTGTTCTGATTCTTTTCAGCTTTTCTCACGAAAATTAAGGAAGAAGACCCAGTTGGGTCAGTCAATCACATTAAAAGTGCAAGAATCTGAGAAGAATCTTCTCTCCGTAGGTTGTTTGATTCTTTGAAGATTCTAGCAGTTCCCAAGTCTTTGGGGTTTGGTTTCTGTCAGATCTTTTTGGGAGGGGGGGTTGGGAGGGAGGATTGTTTTGTTTGCGTCAGAGACAATTGGCCCTTCTCTTGGTGTAAGAAAGAAACTGCCACTAATTGAAGATAAAACAAATCCTAAATTCCTAAATTTTTATCCTTTCCAGTCTAATTCAGGAAACCAATCAGAAGATGACAAAACTGAATACTTCATCAGTCCTATTTCTACAAGAACGAGAATCTCACCGTTTCCCATTTTTCACGCTGGATGGATCCACCCACTGCTAATTGGTACGAATAGTTTAATATTTTTATCTTTTTAAAAAGAGATTACAGATTCAAATCAGTTATGAATAAAATTAGTTCTATACTACTAGCATTAATTATGTGTTCTTTTCAGTTTCTTACCACTTTTATTTGTTATCTGCTCTTTGATTAATTAGTATCATAATGTTCACTTATGGAAAAGAACCGACAGGTTTTATCTTGACTAATCAACACATTTTTTTTCCTTACTAAATTTCTACCTTGCAAGTAAAGAATACGACTTTCGTGGATTGCATATATTCTTCTATATTTCCAAGCTGTAGTCACAATTTCACAATTGGGTCATTTTCAAGACTTTTCATTCCTTTTTCGGTGTTTTGGAAGCGTCTTGGAGAAAACTTAGAAGTAAATCACGTAACTGTACCACTTCACCTTTTGTACGCTAAGTAGAAGTATTTTTTAAAAGAAATTTATGTAGCGCAACGATACTTTACCTTATAAAAAGTGAAAAAAGTACGATACTTTTTATATATATACTGAAGATTTTTATTGAAAACTCGAGTTTAAATTGACTGGGTATTTGATGCCAAATGACAATTAATCAACACCTACTTTTCCTGCTTCCCTCTTTCTTTCGGAATGAAGCTTCTAAGCGATGAGCTGAGGTAGAGCCCTTTTTTCCTGGTAGATTATATATATTGACCTGTCTCCTTCAGTCCAGACAGTTTAGGACCCATGGGATTTGCACCATATCTTGGAGCTTTTCTCATAACCGTATACTACAATTCCATATCTTTGTACAAGTGTCATATAGATAGAGAGCATTTGATTGTCTCGTAACTCATTGTCTTATGGCAAAACATCATAACAATCTCGAATTCGAATCTCATCTATTAAAAAAAAGAAATAGTAATAAAGAACCTAACAATTACGACAAGATGAACTCTGGTTTGGTTCTTGTTGTCATCTTTCTTGGTCAAAATGAGGTAACTTTACGAAAAAAAGAGTTGGTATTCGGCTAAAAAGCCTTGGAAAGTTGTAATCGGCAACCCACTAAACTTGCAATCTCTATAATTAGTAGTATTTCTTGGAGGATTAGGCAAAGTAGTCATGGCTTTTTTTTAATTAGTTTCCTGGTCAGAAGATAAGAATTAGTGGTTTTTATCATCCACTTGCGTGTGAGTTACATTATATTTAATGGTGTAGCAATAGATTAGACAAGAGGCAGCGGCAAGTAGGGGCCAAGGAGGGTATGCCCTAGATATCACGAAATTCAATTGCTGCATTAAGTTGTTAAGAGGGCTGTGATTTAAAACTTGCCAACCATAAAATCAAGTGTGACATATGATTGGGGCATGATGCTACGTGCCATTAATTCGGCACTCTCACTCTTTAAAGGAGACAATTCAGTTTTATTTCACATTTTAAAGATATGGGGTATACCAACAAAAGAGGTAACCTCCAATG
>NBIL01038378.1:0-12185 GCA_002752925.1 Viola pubescens var. scabriuscula
GTCTTGTACCTGTCTTTGTTGAAGTCTTGAACTCCGTGGTGCACCCTTTTCTTCAGGAAATCCAAAGCTTCCCCTCATTAGAAGGGAAGAATACCATGCTTTTGACCCTGATGAATCCCTGTTGGACAAGTCACCAATATGACAAGTCACCAATATAATTTGTCCACCGAGCACTGTTATTTATTGCATTCACGGCCATTTATATTAGTTTTTTTTCTTATTGTCTTGAAAAATCTGATTTGTAGGAGCATATGCCCTATTTTCGCATGAGGACTGCTAAAGAGATACTGAAATTAAGAGCCAACTGATAGAACTGAAGATGCTATGAAACACCATCATCTGCTTATGTATGAAGTATGTGTGCCTAACTTGTGAATAGAGGGTCCTTCAACTGTATTGGAAATCTTGGGACTGGTGGCGAAGCAAAACAGTTCTGGTTGCTGGTTGGAGTACCTTATTGAAATATTCCCATCGGTGTCTATGAAAGAAAAGAAGGATGAAGGCCGGAACTGTGTCTAGTATATACACAACCACAATGATTGGAATAGTGAGATTTTTGTTTAGAAGAGTTTTTTCATGCGCGTTAGTCCTCTTTTGGGAAGTCTTTGCATATAAAGAAAAAGGCGAGGCACTCTCTCATTTGCTCTCTTGTTGCTCTGTTCTCATAAATCTTTATAATCTTACCATAGAAGTCGTGCTCGTTTTTGTACCGATGGGAAATAACAGTTTGTTTTCGTCATCTTTTATTTGCCCCTACTAACCATGTGTTCTCAAGAACAAAATTTCGAAGCCTGAGCTCGGTGACTGCTGCTAATCAAAATAGAATTATACAAACAAAAATATATACAGGCCCAAGTACATATGAAAGTATATCTCCTCTTTATTAGGAGACATTTTTGTATACCAACAAAAATATTCGACAATGGAAATCATGTTGTAAAAAGAAACACCAAAAAAGGCTTGAATTACAAGATATGGGCATTATGACATCACTGCAGCATTAGCGATGAACTCTCTTCCGACTAAGAATCTCCTGTTCTTTAAGCCGATGCTGGAACCTGGCGAGGCGGGCTTGAAGACTAACCAGACTAGCAGCCTTGCGTGAGAGCACAAAGCTCAACTGGGTCACATAATTGTCGATAAGACTCCCAGGTTGATCAACCTCCGCCAACAGCTTCATTTCCTGTAGCCAGACACCACAAAAAGGAGGTTAGAGATAGGTGCTTCCTTCCCAGTCTCGCACGAGAAATAAAACATGCAATACAAGTTTGAACAAACAGGGGTTAAATAGAACCGGCAAATACATCACAAATTCCAAACAAAGTAATTGGTTACATCAAGGCCGACCAAGAACACGCACCACTCAAAAAAGAATAAACAGAAATCAATAACATGATACCAAGCCAATACAAAACAGCTCAATGAAAATTTAAAAAATAGCAAAAATGAAGATATTTGCTTACTTCGCGAACTATCTCCATTGTATCCTCAATTTCTTTTCTATGAGCAGCAATCAGGGCCTCTTCCTCCTACAACGGAGAAAAAAAGAAGGGTCAAGAAATGGCATCACTAGCATCAGCATATAGAGAACAAGACTGGCGAATCTTGACACGATATCACATACCTCAAGGATGGCGTTGATATTCCCATCCAAAGGAGGGTCGGGAACTGTCTGCTTTGATCCAACATTATTTGCATTATAGTTTCCAGCATTCTGGAGGGTATTATTTCCATTATAGTTTAAGGTGCTTTGTGGAGCAGTACTTGCATTATAGTTTCCTGTATGCTGTGATCTAGGATTTGTGGTGGAGGGATCAGCCCCACTATCTTTCCTCAGCCAGTTGTTTCCCAACTTTTCTGCTTTCTCCTCTCTAGATGTTTTTCTACGAGGTGGCGACACCTTCTGCACTTTCTCTTCTGCATCAACAGGGTTTTGGGAGTATGAAGAGTAGACCCTCTGACTTGTAGAAGTAGAACTACCTTCTGATTTCTCCTCTCTAGACGTTTTTCTACGAGGTGGTGACACCTTCTGCACTTTCTCGTCTGCATCAACAGGATTTTGGGAGTATGAAGAGTAGACCCTATGACTTGTAGAAGTAGAACCAACATATGAACTATTAGTTTCAAGCCTCTCCCTATCAGCTGGTCCAGAAGCCAACCCACTTTCATCTCGTCCATTGACGGCATAACCAGAGGGGTGTCTATCATAATCAACATTAGGATTGTACGACACAGTCTCTTTTTCTACAACCCTTCTATTCATATCCATAGCCTTGGCCTGTTGTTGCTCATAAGAATCATCCACATCGGCAGAAACATTTAGAGTCGATGCCAATGAGGCATCCTTGCTAATGTTCACAGCCTGATCCTTTTTGGAATTTCCACTCTTAGAAAGACTTTTAACCCTGTCCATTTAAATAAGTATTCTTTTAATCAAGAAGCATGAAGAAAAAATGTGCCACTGCCACTGAAGTAAGTAGTACACTAAGCTGGACCTTAAAATAGAAATATCCATACCTATCAGCATATCTCAAAGTATTGAGCGTATGTTCACATGAACCTTCATTTGGAGAAATGCAAGAGATCATAACTGTCCTCGAGTTGCCAACAAACGAGTCACGAAGCACTTCTGTAAGCTTGCTTCCGCGAAAAGGTATATGGAGCTGGTCATTGTCTAGAGCACGAATGCACTCCTTAAGAGCCAAAAGACTCTTATTGATCTCTGCACCTTCAATTCTGAACCAAGGGCACATCAAGATCAGAAAACCATACATATTGTTACATAATGTCAAAAGGACAAAAAAAGAAAGGAAGAATCTATGATGGGCTTGATGCATAGAATTTATCTTTTCAGTGTAAGGATATATACCTTGTTTGTCGGTCATTATCGGTGGTGTCTGCACCACGTTCACTACCAGCAAGATCAATAAATGAGATTTTCCCCACCAACCTTCCGCTTTTAGACTCGTTCACATCATTGTTGTTGTTCCTTCTGGACTCTTTTACCTCATTGTGTTTCTTAACAGCAAGTTGTAAAATAGCATGTGACCTTGAAGATTCCTCATTGGCACCAGTAGATCCGGTACTTCTAGAAGCATTCCCTTTCTCAATAAATTCCTTAACAATTTGCACATCAGAAACTTCAAATTCTTGAAGTCCAACAATGCAAACTTGCTGCCGCCCATCTTCTCTCATACAAAGTTTCCTGAGACATGAGACTTCACTCAGAAACATACTGTACACGTACTTGGCACTTTTCATAGGCAAGATACAATAATGAAGTAAGAGGTAAGGCATGCTTAGGGAAGAGCCAACAGGCAGTCATAACTCATAAGGAGTAATATAAATAGGCATTCAAATCAACATTGTCTCTCCCAATCCAATGGAGTACGTAAGTTATCAAGAGAATAACTAGAAAGAAAAATGGACAGATCAGAAATACTAACTTTCTATCGCTGAGAAGATCGAAGAGTTTTCCCCCATATATTTCAAAAAAGCTAAGCCACAATTTGAACTTCTGGTTTCGATAAACTGGTTGATGCAACAACCTAACAAGGTCTCCAGCAGCTCTGAGAGGCAATGGTTGCATGGTGAATGTCTTACCACTACCTGAACATTTAAACACACATACAATTGAAGCGCACACACTGACAGTGTTATAAACAATGCAATATGGAATGGAGGAATCAAAATCTTCTACCTGTTTGACCATAAGCAAAACATGTAGCTTTAGTTCGCTGAAAAATGATGGGAATAATAGGCTCCACAGTACTTCGATACACCTGTCCAAAAGTGAAGCAACCATTTGAGCCAGATAGTATCAGTGTCACAAAGAAGACTACTTGAGTCATAATATACAAAGATTCAAGGCGTAGAATAACAACCCACCCAGGGAAATGAATTCAGGTACCAAAAAAATATTAAAATTAATTAAATAGTTTGCACATCCTAGTAACTAAAATGCAGGCTAAGGGAGTAATAAATATACGTATCATAGCACTAAAATATTTTACCTCGTCATTGGTGACATGCTCATCCAGAACAGCATCAAAACAGAACTCGTGCTTTTCAACATATGCCGTCAAGTCGACCTTTCCATGTCAGAACGAAATGTTAGTCTCTTGTACAAAAACATGACAGGGGAAATGAAAGAGAACGGACTACCAGAGTAGCATCAATTAGAAGTCACATATGGTTGCAGAAGATTTGTGATGGAAAGGGAACCTACCTTTAGCTTTGTTTCGTGGACAGTTAAAGAATTATCACCTACAGTCACAATATCGTCCTCCTTCCGAGCAAGCTCTTTCTTGTTCAGTGGCCTTTTGCGTACCTGGCATGAACATATGCATAAATGAACAGTATAAGAAAGTATATAAATGACCAACAGAACAAAGGTAAAAGACTACTGTAGATCTGGTATGACAAAGGCTAGAGAAAAATGATCTGGAACGTGAAGAATGGAAATAAAAGAACAAGGCATAAGTTAATTCAGCAAACACCACTTCATCCATTTGTGCACAAACACTCCAAAAGTTCCAATTCTTACAGTTCTTTTCTTGAAAAACACATCTAAATTAGTTTCTGTATTATTATTTCCTAAAAAACAGAGACATGGAGCCACTAACAAGAATTAGAAGTATAATTACAACTACGAGGCTGGTTGGTGAGACATCAATGGACCTAATAGTATAGATTCAAATCACTATACCTCCGAAATAAAAAATAAAAAGTATAACCACAAAAGCACAGTGTCTAGCCACAAACAAAACCAACTTACCACAACTTTAATTTTAGCCACATTATTTTCTCTAGTGCTGTTCTCTTTTTCAGTAGGAATTGATGGATCTGTCTCAAATTGCTCCTTCTGTTGCCTGCTGCTTGTCATACTGTACTCGTTTTCAAAACCTTGTGAAACATCTGGCATGAATGGTGAGGTCTCAAAAGGTTCTGACATGACATGCTGCAAGGATATCAAAGAAAATCATGAAAAGGAATAGTTAAAGGATATTTACACTCATAGAACCAAGAAAGAATAGAGTCATACTTCAGACAGAAGCTCTGTATCATCCATAGCATGCAGATCCAATAGGCCAGCTCCAAAATCCCCCCTGAAATCAGAAGAGTAAAACCCATCGGACACACCCATTCCAGCTGAAGTTTGAGCAGTTGGTGTGTAAGGCTCAGAACCAGATTCTCCATTGAAATTAAGGTTTCTCATTAACTTGAACAGCCTCTGCTTCTCTTCAGCAGATTGTGCTCCATAACCCTTTAAGAGCAACACAAATGTTTCAATGTGGCACAATTGATACAGGCAGACAAAACGAGATTAACTTTTAACTAGAAGGTAAGCAAAAAGAACTGTAGACGGTAAACAAGCAGCACTAAACAAATATGCATGCCTTTTGTTATGTGACTTAAGAGGAACTATACCAATGTACATAAATGAATATTACTGGATTTTCACAATACATAAGTAGAATATAACTAACTGGTTATGTGAATATATTTACCTGCATTAGGAGGTTTGGAAGGAGGCGATGATCAATGCCAGTAGAAGCCACGGGAGAGGCTAGATGCTGCAAGCCAGCAGACTGTAACCAGCGAGCCATGACGGCGTCACCAGCATCGCTAGTGGAGGCCGGATTATGCAGGGAGCCACCAGCGGCAGTATGATCATACAAAGCAGTCGCCGTCGCAGCAGCAGCATTGGTCTGCTGCATCTGGCCGCCCATGTGGCGCTGCGATCGCCTTTGCGGAGCCAATTTTTCAAGATCTATTTATCACGACACTACCCAAAACGCGCACGCAGAACACCAAAACAGAAATCACAAACCCGCGCAACACAAACAAATGAACAATCTGGAATGCGAATAGTATAGAACTTACAAGAGGGGAGAATCCGAATCCCAAACCAGGACATGAAAGTGACAAATGCCGGATATTCTGAAATTGAACAGAATCCGATTGACCTTAAATCCAAAACCTGTAAATGAATCCATCCGCATTCGAATTCAACACATTTCTCATATAGTCTTTTTAAAACAAAAACGCACGAGCAGATGAAGAGAAATAGTACCAGATTGACAAAGAAGAGAATCAAACGAATGAAAGAATCAGGATCGGTGTGGTAAAATTGTGAATTCCTGATCAGATCTGAAACGAAAAGAATCGAAGCCGACGCCAAAACCCTAAGAGAGATTGGTTTGAACTTTATTGCTCGCGAGAGGAATGGAAATGCTCATAGCAAAGGCTCCACGCGATCGAGAACGAGAAGGTGGAGGAGAGAGAGAGAGAGAGTAGCCGGGCAAGAAGATACTTTTTCGTGAAGGATATAAGTACTGCGATTACAATTACATTACATTGGTATATTTTCTCTTTTCTTTTTCTCCCTTTTATGGGTTCAAAATTAAGTTGAACGGCTATTTTAATTTTTTCCAAATTACTTGTATGCCCTCCTTTTGTTACTTATTTTCATTTGTGTTTCTTCTTTTTCTATTTTTTTTAAGCATCAAAGAAGAATATATTTTGGTTTAATCATCGTCAAAAAATAATTTTTCGTACACTATATTTCAATTTATCTAAATTAATAATTAAAATTTAGTAGTAATTTAGTGGCACAATGGTCATCATATGTGTTGTCCTTTAATTTCTTTTCCTCCCTGTCAAGATGGAAACAAAGCTCGAACAGAATTTGGAAAACAACATAATGCCTACTAAATACTAATAGAAGTAAAAAGAGTAAAAATGGAAAAAAGCTATATCCAATCATGCATCTCTCCACCTAATATAATAATTCAACATTTTCGTATCTATCCTAACTATTCTGGGATTTTTTCTCTTCTTTTTTTATCAAAATTATTTAGTATTCCATCGTTATATTCTGTGTTGATTATTGTATTGTAGATTAATGCAAGATTTTAATGGATGACAAAAATTTCCTTACAAATTTTAACTTTTAACACAATTATATACTTACAACTCTAACCCGAAACTTTTAAGATTCTTCTCCATTAAATCTAAACATCCCGGTTTGGATGCATATATTAAAGGAACTAAAATAACTGCCCTAGAATAAATGGCAGTTTTTGTAATTTACTTGTCCTTGAGGGTATAAAAATAAAATGGGGAGCATATATAATAAATTCAGTAATTCACCCATTGCCTACTTACATGCTAGGACGGCAGTCCATGGAAGTATTTAGAAGACGCGGACTGAGATTTTAAATTCGTTAACCGAATGGCATCATGTAATTGTTTGTTCAGATACGGACAATTACAAATGTCTTTTATCCACCCCAAGTCCTTTTATACTGCAACCAAATAAGAGTACATATTAAAAAAAGAAAACAATATTCAAGTTCTTTTTTATTTTATTTTTAAAAAAATATTCCGTTATTTATTTAATTATTATGATTATTCAGGAAAAATATCCTGCATTGGATTCGCCTTGGAAAAATATATACAAATAATTGCAGAAAATGTTTGGATACAAATTTGCGGAAGACATGAATGACCACTTGTTTAGTAGCTAGCCATATATAATAAGTATAAATTCAGCTCTAGGCTTGTCCCCTCTGTTGGCTCTGAAAAATATGTTGAGCTGAGCACCACCAATTTCTCTGAATTTCTGACGAAATAATTAGACACGTACTGCACCCTGTTTAAAATCTTAATTCTAGCGTGACATGATGACATTTTACTCTCTTTATGTTTCTTTTTTTACTGCTACATATTGGTCATCAAAATTGCAGTAAACCCTTGCCGATGTCACAAGTTACCGTAACGGTTAACTCAATCGCTTACGCTCACGGTGCTCTTAATAAATACTATTAATTATTCTAATTCATTTAATTTGTAGACCTTACTGTATAGTGTATTAAACTAGCTACCTTTCTGTAGATTCACCAAACATTTTTAGAAAATATATTTATTGAAATTGTACCTAATCTTTTCATAAGAAATGTGAGTTGCACGTTTAATGTGCAACCTTTTAATCTCATTATACAAATATAGTAAAATAATAATCCTAATATTAGATAATTTAATAGATAAATTTTGATCCGTTTTTGAAAAATATTATATATATCGGAAGTATTTACTACTCGCTATTAATTTCTCTTATTAATTTATTTTAACCGCCGATGACATTGACGGACCCAGAGATTTTGAAATTTGGCATGTAAGATTCCAACTTCAAACTTCAAACCCACATCATATAGGCTGGTGGATCTCAAAAGAAAAAGAGAGGGCCGCCAACTCAAAACTATTATTTCTTTTTCTTTTCAATGTGGCCTAACCAATCATATCTTCGAGTACACTTTTTTTTCTTCCAGTAAAGCCTTGCTTTACCTTAAAGCATGCGTCCAGATCCAAGAAATTAGTATCCAAAATTTGAATTAGAGGCGGATTTTCTTGAACATTCCTCATAATATAAACAGACGTCCAATTATCAAAACCATATAGACATATGTAGATGCATAGCCAATTGACTAGCTATCAATAATAGATTAATAGTAACTTATTATTCGCGCGTTCTCATTACCCTCTTATTATAAGAAGTTAGTTTCATCCGAGTATCGTCCATCATACCAACATAGTCTGCTTCATTTTTTATGGTTGAACATGACTTCTAAATGGGTTTGTTTCTCAGCACCCGACCATAACCAGTGCTTGCATGGGCCATAACTAACAAGGTGAGTTCTCCTTCTTCAAGTTCACATCTACCTACCCATGATCTCCTGGACGGTTCAACACAATACTGTAAAATACTAAAATACCCACCACTATACCACAGTACATACACCATCAGAATAGTTCTCCTGCTCTCCTCTCCTTCACGTCTTATTATTAATGCCGTTCTCACGTGGAAGATATTCATACTCTACGAAATAAATCAAAGGTCGGCTGTTGCCTCGAGGAGGAGAAAGCTATAGGTTCAATCATGGCCAACACATGTTACCATGTTACAAACCGTCCATCATATGTATAATCACACCCACAGATCTTGTAACTTAGTAAAATTTCCGCGAACTATAGAAGTACATCTCAAGTTCAATCCACAACACTTTATGGCCATCAATCCTAACAATTATAGTGACTAAACTAGGTGGATCCTAAGATGAGTTTAGTCTTCAGACCAGTAAGTTCCCAGTCATGGTGATTTTCCATAAATGTCAAAATGCACAGATGCAAGACCAGTCTCTCAAGATAACGATCACAGGACACCAGACTTTCTGTAACTATGATCTTGAGAGAGGCTCTAGGTTTTGCAAACACTAGATGCAAAGCTGTACGCTCTTTTATACAATAAGAAGAAAGGCTGGAAGAACCGGAAGAACCTAGGTTTGCAGAAACTAAAGGCAAGGCTGGATGTTCTTTTCACAATAGAATGAAAACACACAAGATAAAACTTTCCAGGGAACACCACAAGACTACCAAAGGTCCGAAAGGAACTATAATTAGAAAAAAGTACTGCATATTAACCAAACCATTCACCACAAAACACCAAAATGACAACAGTATACCATATGAAACTAAATAATTTCTTAATAAGTAGGCAAAAATGTATTATTCTTCAAGTAACACAAATACCCAATCAAAATACATCATTGTTTACCAAACCAAGAGAGAACTTCTCAATTCAAAGATAACGAGAGTAAAGGAGACATGCAAAGAGAAGACTAAACTACAGGAAGCATTCTCACATCAAAGAAAGTCATGTTCACTTAGCACTTGACCTCCTTCAAAGCATGAGGGAAGTACAAAAATGTCGGATCCGCAGCACCCTCTTTGTAGTAGGCAAAGACCAAACAGCTGTCATCATGCATGCTCTCACCCACAAAACTGCAATCCAAATAATACCAATTTATAAATGCATGCACATTAAGCTAAAATAGAAGGGAAGAAAGAAACTAATTAGGAGACCCATTAAGTAATAGCAAATTGAGAAAGTCGAGTTACAATTCACTTACAATTGAAAGTCCTTGATCTTTGAAAGTAGGAACTTAGTAGCTCCCTCAATGTTCTTCTTAAAGTCTTCCTGTTGTTCACTGGTCAGCTTGGGGATCAACTGCTTCATGAACTTCTTAATATATGCAACAAACTGCTTCTTGTCAAAAGGAGGTTGCTCCTGTAAACACCAAAAACAATTAAGAATCTCAAAAAACAACAATCTTCAAATTTTTAGTTCAAGAGAACAACAGCAGGTACAACTCACCTGGAGTCTAAATGTATCAACAATGTCAACCACCTTAACAGCTTGATCATCCACACCGTCACCCTCATCAGCACCGTCGGCAGAAGGGTTGGCACCAATGTTCACATCAACTGCTCCTTGAACAACCCACTACGCGAAACAAATCATTCAACAAATTCCCCATTAACAACTAGGAATTCGATCCAAAATCAAAACTAGTTAAGATTTGTCAAGAACAAAAACAGCCAACACCTAAAATTAAACAGAACCACTAACCTTTCCCTCAACTTCCCACAGGGCACCGTTCTGGATCTCCTTGTATGGGAAAGAGTCCGAGAGAAGCTCATCGCCTAAAATTCATAAGCAAAAAACAATATCAGAAACAGATTCAATCAAACTAATAATAATAACTAAATCGCATCAGGTAACAAAAAACCCTAGATCTAACGAGAAACTAATTCGGAATACCCAAAAAGGGATCCGTACAAATCAACGAAGAGATCGAACCGAAGTTGCAAACCAATCTAAATCATACACTAAAGCGCAACTAAAGGATAAATCGTGGAATAGAAGAAAGAAGAAAGGACTAAACGAGACTTGCCACTGATAAGATCCTGATAGACCAACATGATTGCAGAGTTTCTCTCTCTCGGACCGAACAAAAAGCAGAGGAGGCGAGCAGCGAGAGAGCGTGAGAGGGCTCGCAGAGGTGTGGACAGGATGCATATATAGGGCGAGGGTTTTGCCGAGAACATTGAAGAACCGAGTTAATTACCATAAAGGGCTTCACTACTTGTGACATTGCCGGTGGAGTCCTTTTCCTAGTGCCATTAGAATTATTTAGTGGTTAGGAGTTTCGTGGTCATTTCTTCTTTCAATAATTTCTCGTTTGTTTGGGGGTATATGGGGAATTTGAATTCTGTTGTGCACAAGGAATATTCGTTGGGATTGTAGTTACGCAACTCGCGAATAATAACGTGCCAATAATAAAGTAAAAAAATAATTTGGTCCCATTTTTCTCTCTCGTTTATATTTTTTCCATGATTATATTAGCAAGGATGCGAATATAATTAATATTAGTCCAATATATTCAATGACACTTAAAATATAAATCTAAAAAATAACAAGACATAGGAATCACAAAATATTAATTTATTTAATTTAATATAATAAAAGTGCGTGACATAATATTACTACGAAATAGATCAGCACGTATGTAAAATATTTTATAAAAAAACTAATGAAGGATATTTGATCTTGAAAAAAGATAATAATATAAAAATACCTAATTTAGTACGAAATCGTCATATTTTCTTACAAAAAGAATCTAGATTAATTTTGATAATCTTAAGCACAAATTATTGTAATTTAGTGATAAAATACATAATTAGAGCATCTTTTTTTCTTTCTTTTTTTTGTTGTTAAAATTGAGCCAATAAATACTTATAAGTGTGATAGCTACTCCCTCCGGTCTTTTTTGTTTGTCTTTTTAGGATAGTAAAAATCTGTAGGACAATGATTTTTGATCTTATTTTATTCCATATTGTTTCATTTTTACCCTTAATTTTCACTCAAATTATCACACCATCATCAAATTGGGTTGATTCATAAAAAATAAATTATCATTTGCACAAAATATATACTTCGGAAAAGATAAAATGACAAGTATTATGAATAGTAAAAATTCGTAGGAAAAAGACAAACAAAAAAGACCGGAGGGAGTGTAAAAAAAGAGAGTAATTATTGGACTTAAACGAATGTTCACCTCAAACATTAATCCAATGCAAATTTAGTAACTCCTCTTCTATAATATCAGGACAACCTTCCCTAAAACGAATACAAGTGTTCATTTAGTAAGCTGCGACGAATTGATTGAAATAAATATCCGTGTAGTATTGATTTTTTTTGAATCCCCCACATAAGCTATGAATTTATTATTGTTATTATTATTTAAAAAATATATTATTAAAATCTACAGTGTAGTCTTATA
>NBIL01038502.1:0-10673 GCA_002752925.1 Viola pubescens var. scabriuscula
TTTTTTAAAACAAAAATCATATCATAAGTATAAAGAGTACATTGTGGAATACACTATTAAGATTGATGGGACCAACCATCCCATTTCGGATTATACTCGAAATTTAACCCTTCTTATTTTATGAGAAATATCACTGGGTAAAATTTTTTATTACTTTTTAAAGTCTTATAAATTACAGTATATTATGGCATGATATTATTATAAACTATATGAACAAGAGGAGAGTACGAGAATATTGTGGTTGGGTTTTTTAAGAATTGTATAATAAATGCCTGCTTTTCTTTTTTATTTAATATTTGTGTTGAGATTAATTAATTGATTTTTTTTTTTTTTTTTTTAAGGTTAGACCATTTCATTACTAGAAAATAGTAATACAATTAAGGTTTACACGATACGGATTTAGATCCTCTAATTTTCCCAGAAACATGACCAGTCATGTTAGAAAAATCTGAACCATTCACAAAAATTGGACGGATGAGATTAAAAATTCAAGTCATTAATGAGTTGACCACTTGTTGAATTTTATTGACTGATCAACTCATTAATGATTTGAATTTTTAATCTCATCCGTCAAATTTTATTGAATGGTTCAGATTTCTCTAACATGACTGGTCATGTTACGGGAAAAATTAGAGGAGCCGGATCCACAGGACACAATCCGTCCCAACATTCAGACAAGCCTAGCACATAGGCCCTTCTAGTAAGAGCGTGAGCGACTAGATTAACAGTTCTCCTAACGTGTATAAATTCGCAAACATTAAAGAGATGATACTCAGACCCCTCTGATTAGGGCCTCAATTTGGATTAATTAATTAACTTCATTAAAGATAATGAAGTTTATGCTGTGAACTTGTGATCCACATATGGCAAGTTGGGAAACTTTCCCTTTTTCTAAGATATCATATCAATCTTTTCACCTGTTTTTTATTTTTTTTATTTTTTTTCCTTCTTAGCAAATCTCTTTCACTTGTTCTACTTGAGAAGTGAAAAAGAATGATTAATTATTCATATTATTCTCAAAAAATCAAGACAGAATACTACAATTTCAATCTAATAAATTAAATGATTTTGTTCAAAACGTATCTTCACAGTAGTAGATATAATATATTAATATATACGACATTTTATGTCGACGTGGAATTCCATCTTGTTGACATGGACCTTAGTAAGAAAGGCCACACTAATCAAATCACTAAGTAGCAACTGTATCAGTTGGAAATGGTTAAGGGAAGATACCAAAAAGAAAAAGCAAGAAATAAAATAAAGTAATAATTAAAGGTCCATTTCAAATCTATAAATTATAAAGATTATTTTTCTCATAAAAATAAATTGACAGGGTATGGAAGGTTGTAGTATTATAGTATAGGCATGGAAAAAGGAACAAGTGTTGTGATATAGAGAGACGCGTGCTATAGTTCACTCGTGGATTAATTTGGACGGATCCGTTTGCCGACCAAATAACATAATAATAATAATAATAATAATAATAATAATAATAATAATAATAATAATAATGATAATAATTAAGATAAGGCATTGAGAATGAAATGTTGTCATTTGGATGATGATTATGATGGCCGTAACCAAGAAAATGAATGGAACCAGGTACTTGGGATAACACCCAAATCTTGGATTTGAAGGCTGAATTGATCAACTTCATTCTCTTCAAACATGCCATAATTGTATATGTTACTATTAGTTGATAAAGAAAGCTAAATATTTGAATTTTATTTGAATTTTGTAGTGTTAGTGTTTCTACGATCGACTTTTTAAGTAAGAAATTATTGGTCCATAATATTAAAAACAGAAAAACTTTCTTGTAGTGTTTTGAGATTTGCCTTGAACAATGACCGTGAAATGTAGACCTCCTTTATCAGCGACAATCATATGGGCGTAAAATGTTTTATATGCTAAATAAGTGAATTTAATTTAGGGTTGAGTTATGAAATTATTTCTAGGTAGCTTATATATTATGACTAAAAATATCTCGTTAAGATTCGTTTAGTTCTTAGAATATAAGAGAAAATAAATCTGAAATATTAGATTCTTAACTTTATAGCGTTTGGTTCGTAATGGAGAGTTACTTTCCTTAAAGTCTCGCATTCTCAAGTCTCTATAATTAGTAATTCCTGGAAAAAAAAAACTTAAAAAGAAATTTTTATGTTTTGACAATTATGATACTATTTTATATATATATATATATATATTAATAATTATTTGTTGAACACATTTATTTGTATTTACAATTATCAACCAAACAAAAGAAGATAACTTTCTTGGAATTCACTCTCCGAGGAATCACTTCCCAAAGAAAATTACATTTTGAGAACCAAACGCTGTTTAATTTTTGTGTTTGCTCGCTTTAGATTGAGTTTATGTATTATGTATAAGAAATATTTTCCTTAATTTTCAATACAATTTTCTTTCGGAAAAAGGAGAAGAAGAGTGAAGGTCTCGTCCAGGTATGAGATTCCTTTAATTAAGCGAACATGTGTTTTGTTCTTACACATGGGCTGCTTCAGTACACATGTGTAATGAATAATTTGCTGGCTTGTCCCCGTGAAATTAAATACGTACGTTTTACTAAATTATGTACCATTATTTGATGTCTTTTTTTATTGATTTTATGATTGTACATTTAACATCGATGATCGATGGGTAAATAATCCGATTGTTCTCGAAAGTGACTTTATTGCTGAATAAAGAATCTTAAAAGTAAATGATAAAAATGGATGCGAATTCAATAAACATCAGTTATATTAATTTGGAGAATTTCTTGAATGGAAATTTTTAAACTTACTTTTAATTAAACAACTAGAAGGTTAATCTTTTGATACTTGTTTTTATAATTCCTTATTTTACTTTTTTTTTACAAATTATTATTGGTAAATTATAGTTTTGGCTAATTTTAATTGTCCCTCCTTATTTGTTTCTCTAAAACATGGTAGTGGTTTATTTCACAAGAGAGACATATAGTTTATTATGAATTAAACTTATGATTTATCTTATAAAAAAAACATTCATTTACCTGTTGTATTATAGTTTCCTATGGAATTATTAAATTTTACTTTCTTGTCGTAAATTAATCGTACTTAATAAAGAAACATGAAACTTAGCTATCGGTAGTTTCCTGTCGGCTGTCCGTATACAAGTGCTTAAATTAACCAACCGATCAAATAGACCAATACATCAACTTCCATGAATTTATACCTACTTTTTTTCCCCAGACAGTAGCCAACGGTTGTTATTCAGAGGCAGAGAATAAAGAAGAAACCGAAAAAAAGTGATTTGCAAAGTGAGAAATGTTCTCTGATCGATCGAGCTTGTATTAATACGACAAGTGTTGGTGGTATTGTAGTAATTACAATGAAGGAATAACTACCAAAAGAAAGAGGAGAAAGAGTTAGGTAGGAGATTGATTTCGACTCGGTACGTCAATACGTAACAAGGTTTCTCAGTCCCGTCCCGAATATCAAGTTGATTTTTATCTCGGTCTATATTAGTTTTATTGACTGGAAAACTTTGATTGATTTATTTATTTAAGATTCTTTTTAACCATTTATCTAGAATTCATATCTTTGACATTTGGAATAATACTCCAATATGCAAATGTTAACTATGAATCGATGGTGGTGTCAATTATTGACTACACATCTCTCCAAGCAAAAAAAGAGAGGGAACGGAAAGATAAAAGAAAGGACAGAGGAACATTAAGGATATGTTCTTGCCAAAACAGTAGTAGGATGCCTGGTTTCAATTATTGAGTATATTCCGATCAAAGGACTCAAAGATATAACATTTCTAAACTAAGCAAAGAAGATTAGATTAGAGTGAAAGCGAACATACTTTTACTTTTATTTTTTATTTTATAAAAAAAAAACATTTCACTTTGTTATCTTATCTTATAACTTATAATTTAAAAACGTGTGATATATAATCTTTTTCTAAAAGATTACAGTTTCAAATAAAGTACGTAAGAATAGAAAGTGGGACCCACCTCTTTGTCCAGTCGTTTGTCTTCATTATGTCTCATGCGCGGTGGTTACTAAGGGCAACGGCGAGCCGTCCTGGGCGGGGCCCACAGGTAGCCGAAAGTCTTGGGGATATATGTCGGCGTGGCAGTTATTTCGGTTGATCACATATTCCCCTTCCCTATCGAGCACAAAAATTAAACTCGTTTCCTTCCCTCCTTCCACTATCGTGGATTCCACAAAAGAAACGACTCTTCTTTTTTCCTCCAATTATGATTATTATTCTAACGGAATTTGATTTCTTTGTCAAATTATGATTTATTGACTTATAAAATGCAACGTTATTATCTATTAATATCTTATAAATACATATATGTTGCCAAACACTTTCTCACCTTCTTCCTGTTTTTCTTTTTTACAACATTTTTCATTCCCCTAAAAAGTTAATCTCAATTTTAAACAAACTTTAAATAAAATAGAAAAAGAAGGTTAGGCTCTAAAACAGAAAAGTAATATATTTTGGAATAATTATACATGTCACGTTATTTTGTTCATTTAGTCGCATTAGTCAATAAAAAAACTACTACGCGTTACAATTTTTTTGAATTTTGATAATACTATAAACCTGGGTAGTAACCACCTTATTAATTTGGGTAGACACTTAATTAGAATACTGATGTATTATATAATTTTTTATCTTTGAGGTCTTTGGCGAGTGGCAATTGGCTGTCACCCAACAACACTGAGTCACTGAGGCTACTTGAGCAGCCTTCAGAGTTCAATTAAAGTGACAAGACCCCAACACCTTTCTACATAAAACGGCCCAGCGACGATGGAGTAACGGACCTACCAAGTGGGCCATTATTGGATCATATCCACGTGTAAATACGCGGGCCGACACCAAAAAAGCTTAACTAAAACCAAAACTTTCATTTCACGCCTACAAAGCTACTAGTAGCTCAGATTAGGGGAGAAAAAAAAAAAAACCGTAAAATGTTATCCCGTCTCCTTATCTCCGTTTATAAAACCGATTGATTTGGGCCGCAGAATCAGCAGGTTATTTGTTCTAAACCGAACCCTGAAATTTAAACTCTCCATTCCTCCCTTCCCATAAGCAGAGGAAAGCCTTTTAGGTTTCTCCTCCTGTCCACTTCAAAAACGTACCATCATCTTTATTCATCAAATAGTTATTTCTTCTCTCTTTCTTTTGTATGATATTCTTAAATAGTTGAGTTATAGGCTGACTATAGTTAGTAACTTACTAGTTACTCAAACGATTTTATTTATTTATTGACAAGATAAACGGAAAGTGCCCAACTGCCGAGCTCCTGTCACAAAATTTGATATTGGGCCTGATTTAAAAGGGCCCCGCATTATTTCAAATCTAGACCCACAAGATATTACCGGTGACACAAACTCTAAATTGCGGTGGAAGATGATCAACCATATATTTTTTTTTTCATTTTTCAGGTTAATACCACTCTATAATCATCACTACTTCTAATTATCTATTAAGATTTTTATTTTGTTATTCTTACCATGACGTACGGTGTAATTTTACAATACACTCGTTATACCACGTCATTTTATTCACTCAATCACGTAAGCAATAAGGACAAATACATTATCACAAAGATCACACATTTATGTGATTGACCTCACTACTTATTTAAACATTTTTACGAGCCACTAGAAGAATTGACGTACAGTATATTTTCTCACATGCACATTGGTGTAAGGTTGGATGAATCCTAACTAAAGACGGAGGAACATTCCCTCCCTAGTCAATAAACGATTCCAAACATCATGTGCTTCACGAATCGTAGTCAATCTTGTACTTAATTTGTGCTGTTTGAAATAATAATCTTACTATATGTTATCATTATTTCTTATTTAATGTTAAAGACATGTTTTACAGTGCATATTTATGTGACTGATTTTCTAATAAGTCGGATGGGGAAGCCTAATTTCTGACAAGATTCTTAATTTCTAAAAGATTTTGGAAGCCAAACCCAATAATACATTGAATGTTGACTCAATAAAATTCGATTCAACGCCTAAACTCAGTTTTATTCGCCTAATTAAACACAGTTTTATTCGAATTCTGTTCAACAAAATTCTATTATTCATTGTTCCAATTAAATGTTAAAGGAAATGAAAAACGTACACGTCACACACAAAGACTAGGAGCAGCGTAAGTAATTAACTTGTGGCAGTGATCCACGTATGATTTTATTCTGGAATCCGCCGACCTCCGGCTGTTCAGGTTTGATTTTTATAACAATCTTAACTATTACCATTTGGTCTGCTTTTCCTCATGCCCCCCACCAAACACCCTAGAATCTCACTTTTTTTTTGGCACATGTTGGATCGATAAATCTCTCCTGTATATATAACGGTTGTAAGGTGAGTGATTTCATACTCTTATTTTATTCGATTATACCATTATGTAAGAACATATAATAAATTATTACATGCTATAATTAATTTTTTTTTTAATGAATCAGTTCGGTGTAAAGATAATTTATCTAGCGTAAATTTAAAAACACGTGTGTGTTTTACTTTCTCGTCTTAAAAGTTTAAATGATATCTTTAAGTGATTGGGAAGGAAAAGTGCTTAAAGAAAGAGGAAAAGAAAAGAAATGAAGAGAAGATGCGGCTAACTAAAAGTCTAAAATTAACCAATATTGCTCGTCAATAAGAAACTTATTAATACTTAATTAAGATTTCGTGCGAGTTCAAGGTTTTTAAATGAAAAAAATTATCATAAAAAAATCATCACTTTTTAAGGGTCCGACAGAACTTGAACGAGATTAATTTTAATTGCAACGAAATTTGAGAAAAAGAAAAGAATAAGTCTAACACTAAGGCACACGTGTGGTGTCGCACTCTAGAGAAACAAATGAACAATGGTCGTCGTGCGTAGTGTCCCTTCAATCGGAAGCCTAGCTAGGTGCTTTACTGTTTGCGCACGGCCACGCACAGTTGAAAGTCACATGGGTTTTCTTATGACACGTCGTTTCTTTTTTCCTGCAAAATTCGCGCCTCTTGTAAGTTGTAAGCCATCTGTTGGCTGGACGGCCAAGCACAGAAACTTGTAGCTACAAATAACAGAGATTTAAAAAGAAAAGAAAAAGAACATGTAAGGTAGGTTGGAAGTGTATACGTTGTTGAGCACAGAATGCGGTTTGGTAGGTTGGATGTGACTGCATTTTATTTTTTATTTTTAGCTGAGACTATCAGATATATTCGATCATTATGTACATCAAGTATTGACTGTTTAAATTCGTTGAATGTGACTGCATTTTATTTTTATTTTTAGTCGAGACTATTAGATATATTCAATCACTATGTACATCGAGTATTGAATGTTTAAATTCGAGCCGAACATAACCTGATCAGGAAGACGGCAAAGCTCTTAAACTGAAAATTTAGTATACTACAACATATAATTGCGCCACTCATCTCAATTTTTTTTCAATTTTCTCATAATTAATACGAATTATAAAAATATATATGAGAAATATTCATTTTGGTCTTAGTTAAATATAAATGTCAAAATGATAAGAGGATGTATTTGGATATGATGTACAGCCAGAAGGGGTAATGTCAACTTTTTTGTAATTAGCGATCTAAACTTTTGGGACAAAAGGGGTAGCAAAATAGCGTTGATACTAGAAATTAACTAAGTTTCAAATTGAACTGGCTTATCATTTAGCTAATTTAGTTTTATCCTTTGTGGGGGAAATTATTGTTCTAGAGAATGTACATCCCATTTTCAGTTGTAATTTGGATTATCCTTTTGGTCTTTTTGAATATAGTGATTCCATCTTATTTTTTAAAAAAAGTTTATTATTATTATTATTAATAACAAAATCACCCTCCGACAACAAGTAAACATATTACTCCCTTCATCTTAGATAAAAAAACATGTTAGAAATTTTTATTTGTCTTTAAAAAAAATGTCGTATATTTTAGGTATTTTTTATTTCTGTTTATTTCTGTTTTCTTAGTATTTTTTGGGATAACTAAATTTGTATTAGAAAGAAATTGTATCCATATTCCATACTAGGAGGCTATTTTGTAGAAATACAAATAATCTTATAAAAAATTACTTAACAAGTTATGAAAAAAATTGTAATTTTTTGCTCTAAAACATCTTTCTACCTCAGACGTATTTTACCAAAAAAAAAAGGAGGAGAATATGTTTTTCTTTTTTTATCAGTATTTATTTGATCGCATTAACTAGAATTTGGCTAGCAATTATGGGTTATTTTCTATAAAAATAAAATAAAATAAAAATAAAAAAAAGGGAGGGGGGGGGACACTGCCTTCTGTATTAATTGGCCGTGGGGCTGCTGTCTTTTCCAGATTCAAAGGTTGGGTCGCATTATTGTTGGAAGAGCCCCTTTCTCTTATCCTATTAATTTATAATTTTATACATTGCATGCGGCGCTCCATTATGGTGAAATTAACCACTCAGGAAAGCAAGCAGTAGCATTAACATTTACCACTTGAAGTCTTCCGTACTATATACCTTCAAAATTTTAGCTATATATTTGCTCTCTTTTTTCAAACTCGATTAATACACATTCTTATTGTAGGAAATACTTACTAGATCCTTATTCAGGTTCAATTGAGTTGTGATATTGGTGGTGCTAAAACAGCTGCGCTAGTTAAATCCTCTTCAACCAACTCAATTACGCTCAATTTAATTCAAAATATTAACTTACAATTAATTTCACGATGATCCATGTGTTTTGTTTAAATGCCCTCAATTAATTAATTAGACTATTTATCTAATTAATAAAAAATACATGTGTTGGTCGATAGTTTCCAATTAATTAGGCGATCCAATAAATACGCGCTTAGATTAGATGAAACATCTGAATCATCTTATAATTTTTGGAAGTCTTTAAATTGATATTTATGACGTGTGAATATCACGTATATATGTGAATTGAATCCCAAGTCTAGTACAATATATATCCTAAACAACTCTCTTAGATTCCAAAATGATTCACTCAAGTTTAAAAGTTTATTAGTTGGCTACACACTTCGGTGGCACGCCTAGATATGTTTATACAAACTTGCAACAAAAGCTTTACAACGTCAAGCTGTTAAATTATAAGTTTAATTAGTCAATGTTTTATTAGGCCAGTCAATAATTTTTGCTCGTAGGAATATTAATATATATTAAAATATCATATAAAATACCATAAGATCGTAAGGTATATACGTTCCCTTTTCCTTTGGCACATCTTTTTTGGTGGCTGCTCAAATTTAACATTATTGAACGGAACATTCGAAGATAAATAATTACATAGTCATAAATCATAATTAATTATGTTCACACTCTTGATCAATCAATTAAAAAGTAAAATATTGACAGTTAATTATTTCAAATTATGCTTGAATTTATAAAGTTCTTTTTGAAAAAATAGAGTGACAGCGTTGAATTAATCACACCGATTATAATAATTAGGCTTAACAAAACTACACTAATAAGCATTTCCCTTTTTATTTGTCCTTGCTGGTTTAATTAATAAACTAATTAACACCCATATGCTGGTTTTTAAATTAACTAAAAGCGATGATTTAGCCGAAAAACACGGGATCACTTTTAACTTGTGAAAATGTTTCTTGGTACATATAATACGAGGTTAGCTTTAAAATTTATTATCGGTGAGAGACTCGCACTTTAAATACGAATCTCCTCTCTATCTATAAAATAATATATACCCTCAAAATAACTTTAAATAAAAAGAAAGCAACCAATTACGGCCAGTTAGCATCTGTAAAGCCCTACACTTTTGAGTAATTAATTATAGATTATATGAAATTAGTGTAGTGTGAACAATTATAAGTTAATATAGTGATCAATAGATACCACCAAAACCTATGGTTGCAAAAAGAAAGAAAAAAAAATGATTTATATATATACTCCATGCATGTGGAAAATTCTGAACACGACGACCTTATTGCACCAGAATCTGTAACTTTTTCTTAGTTTATTGGTTTTAAATTACTTCAAACAGTCTTCTTTGATCTCATTAGTCAATTGGGATGCCTTTTGATTCTTGGTATGCAAGTCACCTTGGATCGGTATAATAATTATGCTGCTTCCAATTATACGTGTGAGTATGACTAGAATTGATGGTCTTTTTTATAGGTACCGGTGAAAATTTTCCATTCATCAACCAAACAACTAAACTACATGTTTATTGACTAATTTTTTCTTTAACCAAGTGAATTCAACCAATTTGTCTAAAAGAAAAGTTATTTTTTCTAGTTTAAAGTTTAAATAATGACGAGAGATGGCATTTCAATGTATAATTATATCCGTATTGAATACACCCACCAAATAATCTACACACATTTACTCCCTCCGTCCCCTAAAATATGTTTTTCTAGGATAGTAAAAGTCCGTAAGCTGTTGATTTACGGACTTATTTTATTCCATGTTATTTCATTTTTACTCCTAATTTTTACTCAAATTATCACACCAACATCAAATTGGGTTGATTCATAAAAAAAAAATTATCATTTGCACAAAATATGTGCTTCAAAAAAAATAAAATGACAAGTATTATGAACAGTAATAATCCGCAGAAAAACGACATGTTTTAGAGGACGAAGGGAGTAAAATTTAAAAGGTAGCTAAAAAAAGAGGTACAATTTACGTGATTCGATAAAAAAATA
>NBIL01038513.1:0-31214 GCA_002752925.1 Viola pubescens var. scabriuscula
AGGATCTTCTGCATTCTGAATTCTTCCTGTTTTTTGCAGAATGTGCCTGCTGGATTTGCTACTCGGTATTTGCATGGACCTTCCAAGTATGTGAGACTTGAGGTTTCTGATGGTAGACAGTGGCCTCTGAGTATTAACAGGACTGACCATAGCCATACATTTTTAGCAAAGGGATGGCATGAGTTTTCCAGGGAAAACGACTTGCAGGAAGGAGACGTGTGCGTCTTTGAGCTGATCATGAAAAAGAATTTGGTGCTTAAAGTTTCAATATTTCGTGCGGGTGAAGATAGTTCCACTTGATTGCTCGCGTGCGCCTACACTATCAGGTACCTTGCCCGTTCCAACTGCTTAGAATTATTATTGGTGTTACAGTGATTGTGTTGTTCAAGTCGTGTTAAGCAATTTTGATTGTAAAAGCAAGGGCATTGCAGTGCAAGACCAAACCCAGTAGGTCTTTCTGTACAAATTCCAGTAGTTCTTTGTGTTTTGTAATGTATAAAAAGAAGGTATATTAAGTTATATGTACAGCTGTTGTAGATTTTCGGCATCAACGTATAAAAAATGATGTAATTAATCTATGCACTGAACGGAATTGTTAGGTCTCGAGTTCGAGTACGAAAACCAAAATCTTACACACCCAACCCAACGGCCAGCACCAGATTTTTGTGTTGTAAAATCTGGACAATTTGATATCACAAAATTTTTAGATTCACAACATCGCTTCTTTCTTGTCCACTTTTGAAAAGTTTTGATTTTGTTAGACGAGCACAGGAATCCGGGTTGAGATCAACACGTAAACACAAGAAAGTAGCACGACGCGCCACCTGGATCTCCGAAAAACAAGAAAAAAATGTGCAGTAGATTAGAATTCGAGGTAAGAAAAAGTAGAATTTAGGGCTCGCCGGAGTAGAGCCGTCTGATTATGATTGTTTCAACAACTCAGAATTGATGATTTTGCTCTCACCAACGATTCGTCTTTCCCTTACACAGCGGAAATGGCTTGTAGAAAGAAGCAGTCCACAAAAGCTATGTCAATGCAGGGAATGACAAATTCTGGCAATCAGGCTAGTCCTTTTTTCTGTTTTTGTAATGTATAAAAGGCAAATGAAGTTATGGAGTTACATGTATCTATGGCTTTCTCTTCACCTAATGGTTTAATGTAATTTTAGGTGCCTCACGGAATTCATTTCCAACTTATTGGATTCCTTTTCCCGTAGATTTCAGGACATTGCAGGAATTGAATTCCATGATGTATTTTATACAATAGCATCCCCCGATACTAACTAAAGTCTAGCCGTCTTTTAAGATCTGAACATGCTCGAATTATATTAGTCTTTTGCTGGAACAACAGAGGATACCTGAAGAAATCGATAGTTTTTTTTCTCTTCTTTAATCGCTGGGCATTAATGCAATTCTAATTCTAATAAAACAATTTTTTTAACGAATTTGCAACAAATTGATATTTATTTGTTTATTTTCCAAAGGTACCAACAGAACATATTTAGAATTGCTAAAATACTTCCCCATTTGGGCCTTTTAATGCAACAGCAGCATAGTCCTGGCCCATGATGCAGTTAAATGGGCCTAGTATCAGTTTACATTCTATTTCTATTTTTCACAAGAAAGAAAAAAACAAGAAAAGAAAAGAGAGAGTTTGACCTTTTTACCTGAAATTAAATTGTTTACCCTGTTCTTTGTGCTCGTGTTGGATTTTGGAAGACGAGCGAGCAGTGACGGAGAGAACCCAACACGTGAGCACAACAAGGAGCACGATGCGCCACCTGGATTTTCGAAAAAAGAAAATTAAAATTGTTCAGTATTGGATGGGAGATAAATGCAGATGCTACGGGTTTGTCTTGACAGAGCTAAATCAATGGCTCGCCGGAGTAAAGCCGGAGTTAGTGGTGGACGTCGCAGGCGGCGGAGCCCACATCGTCCAGCTGAGAGAACATTTGAGCATTTCGTCAAGATAATCCTCCCCACTACTTTGCAAGACAAGAAGCTGGTAAACATATTTCATTCCCGTTTTGTACTTTGCTTGTCTTGCATGTACTAGGTTAGTATTCTGATCAATGGGTATGCTACTATGTATGACATCTATGACCTGTTTTTCCTTTCTATGCTTGATTCGGAGTAGAGTCCTAAAATTTATGGCATTTTAAAATCAGAATTTTGTTGCTTTAGTTGATTGTATTGATGGGATACCAGCCGCATTAGATTTTGTTGTCTTGTAAGGAGTTCATAGAAGGATATTGATGGGATTTCATGAATTTTGCTGGTTTTATTGATGGAATGTCAGTCGCATTATAGATGGTTGCCTAATCATTCGTGTAGTCCATCTTAATTATGATTGAATTGGTAACTAAGCAGTCATGTAAACTACCTGCAGAGGATTCCAAAGAAATTTTCCAAGATGTTTCGGGATGAACTCTCTGATGTAGCTGAAGTTGTTGGTCCCAATGGCCGTGCTTGGCGAGTGCGATTGACGAAAGCTCAGAACCAAATTTGGTTTGATGGTGGTTGGGAAGCATTTATGAAGCATCATTCGATCGATGAGGGGTATCTTTTTGTCTTCAGGTATACGGGTTCGTCCAACTTCAGTGTTCTCATCTTTGATAAGACTGGTTGTGAAATTCAGAGCTCGACCACCGGAGCTACCAGTGGTGATGATATTACAAGTGGCAAGAATAGCTCATTCTGTGATGATGATGATGACGGTGTTGAAATTTTGGATAGCAAAATCTCATTTTCCCATGACGGGGCATTAAAAACTGGAGTTTCTGATGAAGGTGAAAGTAGAGGGGAATCTAGCAAAAGGCATGAACCATTATCGAAGAAGAATGGGGCAATGAGGTCTCATAATAGGCAGGCTGGTTCGCAGGAGATCCCAAGTTTTGGTGGCACAAGTAGCAAAAAGAGTGACAAGCGCCTCAAGGAAGAGCATGAGGAGCTGACAGATTCAGATGATGATTTCAATGAATCAAGCAAAGGGATGTTGAAAAAGCAAGGAACTTCTAACTCACAGGCTGCATTGTTTAATAAAACCAAGAAGAAAGGTAGTTATAAACTAAAATATCTAGCTTCTTTTCATTACTCGAAAAACTGCACTATGTTGATATTTGTTTGATTCCTAGGTCCATTAAGTGAAGCAGACGAGTTATTACAAAAAACCGAAGACTACATGGAAACAATTGCTAGTGGATTTGCAAAGGCATCCCAGAAAAGCAAGATGGCAATTCACGCTGCCAGAATGTTCAAGCCTGAAGGCCCCTCTTTCATGGTTTTGTTGAGACCGTATAATTTCAATGGCAGTCATGTGGTGAGCCAGTCGTGTGAGCTTGATAACGGTAATGGCGCCTGTGTATGGATTTATCTCATATTTTCACATGTTTATGCTTTTTTTGCAGTATGTGCCTGATGGATTTGCTAGTAAGTATCTGAGTGGAGCTTCTATGTATGCTAGACTTGAGGTTTCTGACGGAAGACAGTGGCCTCTACATATTGTTAGGACTCAACAGGGCCATACATACTTAAGAAAGGGATGGCGGGAATTTTCCGCGGAGAACAATTTACAGGACGGAGATGTGTGTGTCTTTGAGCTGATCAATAGCGAGAAGTTCGCTCTTAAAGTTTCGATATTTCGTGCAGTTGAAGATTAGGTAGTTTATTTTGACTACACGAGGATTAGAACTACTTGATTTCCATTAGTTCGATTATATTCTTGTGCGTTCGTTTGCAAATTGTGTCGTTTCAAATTGACACCTTCACTACTTTTTTCTGCAGCGGGAACGGCATGTAGGGGCCGGGCTGACCCGTCCACAGAAGTTTATCCAAATGCAGGACACGAGAAAGTTTTGCTAGTCTTTTCTGGGTTTTGTAATGTATAAATCAATGGTAGATGGTATATTCGGTAAGGAATGTTCTTGGGAAAAATACACTCTGGCAAAATGCATGTGTTGCTATGTATGATAAACAATAGTCTCTAACCTATCTTCTCGTGATAAGGTCTGATAAAACACCGTCCGATGAGTAATTAGCTGCTTAGTGAGTAGACCTGATACGAAAACTGATACGAAAATATATTACAAGCATGAACCTTAAAATAACCGTAACCATCATTAACCTTACTTACTGGTTACTTTTTTCTTTTTCCTGAAGGAATCTGATTACTAACTTGACTAGTAAAATCATATCTGCCCAGAAACAGAGAAAACAAATAGAAACAATTATTTATTTATTTTCCCTTGATTATACTGCTGCACACGCAACGGGATGGATAGTGTATTGTCCAATCAAAACTTGAAAACTAAGGATTTAATCATTTTTAAAAATAACTTCCAAGAAATTAAACTAGTACAGCCCAATTTCACTTTTACGGTTTTACCCCTTCCTTGCTATTTCTCTTCCAGGCAAGGAAATCGATACCTCCTCCTTCCCTGTGTTCCCTGCTCTAAAACCTCAAACTTAAGGTAAAAACCCTGAACTTTAATTTTGCGTGTAATCACATCTCTACTGTTCCTCATTCTTCTTCTTCTTCTTCTTTTTAATGATGATAATGGATATTAATTTCCACAAAAGAAAGACGTTTTCTTTAATTCTTGTCAGATCCGTATTAATTTTTTTGCTCTTTTTGAAGAAATTTTACGTTTTTTTTTTTAGTTTTTTAGTTAATAATATTCAAATGCTGTTCATAATTGATTGATACTGGTTTGACACGTTGCCTGAAATCTCACTTGTAACCGCTAATCAATCAGATTCTTGTTTTTTGCTGTTGTTGTTGTTCAATTCGGATGGACTTCATGCCACACTACATTACAGTACAACATGAAGTAGAATTCTAAAAAAAGTAAAATTTCTACAATAAATTGTTGACTAGGTTAGCTGAGTGGGTTAGTACGAGGTTTCTGAAATAAAGATTGGAACTTTCGAAAACTGTGTAATTACTTGTGTTTTTTGCTTTTCTAACATTAGGGTTTCTCTTTAAATGGCAGCAGAAGCATAGCATGGAATCTAATCCCAGGAGGTCTTTTCAGCAGAAGACAGTTTCTTCAGAGACATTGAACTGGCGGCATTTTCTCGTTATAGTTGTTCAAGCTTCAATCGATGACAAGAAGCTGGTAAGATTAACCTAGAATTCACAATGCTGCAATAGAATTCAAAATTTTGGTGAAAGATGTTGTTGAACCAGTATCTAAATGTTACATTATGTTGTGGTGTTTTGATCCTGTTTGCATTGACTAGGGTGTGTAATTTTGCAGGGAATTCCTTTTCTGTTTGCTAAAAGATATGGTGATGAACTATCAGATGTAGTGTCGATTACTATTCCTAATGGTCGCGTATGGAAATTAGGAATAGGAAAGAGCAATAAAAGTATCTGGTTGGACAATGGCTGGCCTGAGTTTGTTGAATTTTATTCAATCCGTCGTGGAAACACATTAGTCTTCAAATATAAGGGCGTGTCTTGTTTTGATGTTCATATTTATAACACCACTGCTTGTGAAATCGAATATCCATGTATTGACGACACGGAAGATGATAGCTCTGTTGAGATCTTGGGTTCTTCACCATGCCTAAGAAAAGACAAATCAAGGCACAGAGAAAATCTTGTGTCACAGGAACAATTGCCAAAATCTTCACAGGTTGGAGTAGGAATAAACAAACGTCGCAAAATTGCTGATGTGAGAAGCCCAAATATACCACAGAATGAGACAAGAGGCAGCAAACCTATGACAGAAACGGTGGGTTTCATAGCTGTAGACGACGATGGCAGGGACTTGAGGCCAGTTCAATCCAAATTGGTTGACAATGAAGTGTCACATTCAAGCAAGGACAAGAATAAGTTGAAAACCAAGTGTGGTAAGCTCTTCCCCGCTTTGAAATTCTTTTCATAATATGATGCCAATGCCAACCTATTCTGTCTTTCGATTTGCATGCAGACGATCGTAAGTATGGAGGCAGAAAAGTATATACTGGTAAAAGATTTGATAGTGCAGTTGCAAAGGCATCCCTGGAAACCAAGAGAGCATTGAATGCTGCTCAGAAGTTAAAGCCTAAAAATCCTTCATTCATGTTGATGTTGCATGCAACACATTTTCGTAGTAAATGTTTGGTGAGACACTTTCTTTTGCATACGTTCCCCTGAGATTTCGAGTTTGTTTCCAAACATGCTAAATTATCATTACTCTTCTGTCACTGCAGTATGTGCCTACTAACTTCTGTAAGAAGTACCTGTCCAAGGAGTATGACCATATTAAAGTTCAATCTAATGGAAGAGAATGGCTCTTTGAAATTATACCCAGAAAGAATGCTGGTCTAAATTTAATGGCAGGTTGGACTGAATTTTTGGTGGACAATGATTTGGAAGAAGGGGATGTCATTGTCTTTGAAATGATTGTACCGGAGCGTACGATACTGAAAGCATCTATATTCCACGCGTCATCTTTTCTACCTGGCCAAGGAATTACCAAGAATCAGGAAACTGCTTATTCAATGGAGAGGTCGCCAAGTTCTGGAATCAAGAAGAGTGGCAAGAAGAAGGTAGAGAAAGCAAATTTGGACGTTGAGAAACCATTGGGGAAAGTCAAATCAGAGAAATATGGAATGTCAAGCAACAGTGTTTCGGGTAAACTTTGATCCTCTTGTGCTTTTCTGAATCTTTGTATACTTTTCATAGAACGATACCATCAGAAAACCTATTCTCTCTTTCTGTTTGAGTGCAGATGAACCTGAGTATGAAGATAGAACAGTTCTCAGTAAAAAATTTGACACGGCAGTTGCAAAGGCATCCCGCGGAACCAAGAGAGCCTTGAATGCTGCTCAGAAATTGAAGTCCGAGAATCCTTCTTTCATGTTGATAATGCAGCCATCAGCTTTTCGTAATAATCGTTTGGTGAGTCGCTTTCTTTTTGTATATGTGCCTGTGAGGATTAGTGTTTGTTTCCGAGACATGGTTAGTTACAATAATTCTTTTGTTGCTGCAGTATGTGCCGGTTGAATTTTGTGAGATGTATCTATCGAGGGGCTCTAAAAACATTGAATTTAAGGATTCTAATGGAAGAAAATGGTCGTTTCAAACATCACCTCAATCGAATGGCGGTTTATATTTAACCGCAGGATGGACCAAATTTACCGCGGACAACGATTTGAAAGTAGGAGATGTCTGTGTGTTTGAGCTGATCGAGTCAAAGAAAGTTGTGCTGAAAGTTTCAGTATTTCATGCATCTTAAGAGTAAACTTTACTACACTCGTGCTCAAAATTGATGGTAGCTGATGTCTATTTTGATTGTTTTGTTTTAGTTAGTTGATGATGTAACTTGGAAAAATGGCAAATTCCATACTCCTGCAGGAAGTTATTTCAGGAGATTTTGATTCTGTACTAGACATTTGGTAGTAAATATATTCCTTGCAGTTTGAATATGCAAACTCCTAATTTGTAACTATTGAGTTTGTAGGTGAACAGTACTTCTTGCAAACGACTAAATCTCATGTCGAGTCTCGAAAAAGAAAAAAACTGAGTTAATTATATTTCTAATATAAAAGTTAAAATCATTTATATTTATAGTTTTCTTATAAAAAAAAGTAGAACAGAAAGGCTAATTGGATTGTAATAAAATGTTTTTCCTTTTCTTTTGTTGCATGGAAGGATGGATACGATAAGAATCCGTGATTCAACAAAAACAGAGAAGTTTCTTATTTAGGAAAATTGCAATTTTTTTCTTCTTAGTTTTAGCCTTTTAGGGAACAAGTACAAAATCTAAATTAAGCCAATAAGAACAGGGATCAGTTAGTAACATCTGCATCATATATTAAAAAAAAATAAACTCACTGGGTTGAAAAACCAAAAGTATAGTATAATTTTCCAAAAATTTAACATATTTATTAGTTCAGCGGAATTAAACAATGTAAGAGTGGGGAGATTCTATAGTCCACTACTCCGCCGTTGAAGGGAGTTAATCCTTATTTATATATTATTATTAATAATAGTGATAATAAATAATACGAAAAATTACTCTGTTCCAGCTTTTCAGGAATACAAAAACCCTTCACGACTCGAAAGCTGCCATCTTTTCTATCTTCTCCCTCAAAAGGAAGTAACTTTCTGTCCGCGATTGATTTTTCACGAGTACCCAAGTCGATGCATAGCGTCAAGATGCGTTCCACGAACACAGAATCCTCTGCCAAGAAGGATTCGCAGAGTTTCTTCAAGATCATTCTTCAGTCCACATTAGATCGCAAGAAACTGGTAATATTTTACACAAAACCCTTGCTTCCTCTAACTTGGGTTTATATACGAGTAGGATTCTTTGATGACCCTGTTACAGTTTTTTCCTTGAAACAGAGAAAACAGAACACTCTATTAATACCTTTTTCCTGATTACAGTAGGAATCTAAAGTGTGTTTTGATTGCTTATTTTGATATTCGATTCGAGCAACTGCAGGGAATTCCTAACGCGTTTGTGAAGCGATATGGTCAAGAACTTGGTGATGTTGCTACAGTTACTCTTTCCAATGGTAAAGTTTGGAAATTGGGATTAACTAAGACCGATGGGAAAATTTGGTTTGACAGTGGTTTTCCAGAGTTTGTGGAGAATCATTCGATTTGTCATGGGAACTTTTTAATATTCAAGTACAATGGCATATCCTGTTTTGATGTTATCATCTTTGACAAGACTGCTTGTGAAGTTCAATATCCATGTAATGGAGCAAAACCTGGTGGTGACAAAGGCCGTGGCGTTAGGAAGCAGTGCTCATTATCACAAGATGAAGGAGGGGATGATGTGGATGATGAGAGCTCTGTTGAGATCTTGGGTTCTGACTCGTACTCAAGAAAAACGGAGTCCAGCGACGAGCAAGATTCTTCGTCAGATGGAAGACCTTTCTTGGTGGACACAAAATGTGGGATTAAGTCTCGAACAAGGGCTAAAAAGCGTGAGGCGAGTGAGGTGGACTCAGATGATGCAGACGAGGGTAACTCGCCCAAGCGCAAGTGTAAACCTGAAATTGAAGTTCTTACCTTTGTGCATAATACATGTGTGGCAGATGCTGTAATGTTGCTCTTTTCGTTCGTTTCTAATCGCTGTACAAAATGCAGGTAAAGTAGAGATGTCAGATGGACTTGAAGAGGAGATGCATGTTCCTAGAAAATATACAAAGTGGTCTGAAGTAAAAGATACAGCAGTCCTCCTTGCCAAAAAGTTAAAGCCTAAAAATCCTCATTTTATGTTTGTGGTGCGACCATATAGCCACACCGCGGTCAGTCTTCGATATAAATTAAACCTTAAGATGATTTCGTTTTGCTCTTCAATTTTAGCATTAGAAAACATACTGATGTTTGCACTTGCCCGCAGTATGTGCCTGCCAGTTTTGCACACGAACATCTGAGGGGAAGAGTTTCTAAGGGTAGACATATTAGAGTTCAGGATTCTTGTGGAAGAGAGTGGTCTGTCCAAGTCAATCAACACGGAGCTTCTAAAGCCTTGAGGCTAGCAGCTGGATGGATTGACTTTGCCACGGACAAGAAACTCAAGGAAGGAGACGTCTGTGTTTTTGAGTTGATCGATTCTAAGAATGTTTTCCTGAAAGCATCGATAATTCGTGCATCTTCTCCTCATCTTGGTCCTGAACTTAGCAAGCGTCATAAAGTAGTTGCTCCAGAAGAGGAGACGCCATATTTTAATAATCGATCAAGGATCAAGAGAAGCCCGTCGGAAGAGCTGCCTGATGGAATAATAATTTTAGATGATGAGAAAGAATTGGAGAAGCCTCGATCGGAAAAAAATGGAAAGCCAAACAACATTAGAGGTGAGCTTTCCAGTTTATTCCATAGTCGATTAATCTCAAGCATCTAGTTTTCATTCGATAAATCTAATAACTGCAGATGGACAACAACATGAGGATTCAGGAATCATTACCACACATATGTTCGATAGCCAACTTGCTAAGGCATCTAAAGCAACCAAAAAGGCGTATGAAGCTGCCAAAATGTTCAAGTCCAGCAATCCTTCTTTTCTAATTATCTTGAAGCCTTATAATTTTAGGTCTTGCACTTTGGTAAGCCTCTTTGGTTAGGGAGTTCTGTTACACTTTTCTTGAATGTTGTTTGCATAGTTATAACTATTCCTGATATGTGATTCTGTGCAGACCGTACCATCTCAATTCGCGCTCAAGTACCTGTCTGAAGCTTCTGATGGAGTTAAGATTCAGGTTCCTGATAAAAGAATATTCCACTACGCAGCCAAGTGGAGAGATGCTGCAACTTTGTTCTTGAATGTGCATTGGAGTGACGTTAGGAAAGGAAATGACTTGGAGGAAGGAGATGTTTGTGTCTTTGAGCTAATCAACAGCACGAGGGACTATGTCCTGAAAATTCACATATTCAATGCACTGCCTAGAGAAGAAAGCTTGTAAAGTAGAATGAAACGCATGGTCACATACATCTCCTGCGAACCATATTCAACAGAAATGATAATTAATTTTCAACAGCATTTTTGAAACTTAATTATCATATTCAACAGCACAGGAGCACACTTGAAGTGGTCAAATAATTTAAGATTTAAGATTTTTTTTTCCTTCATATTTTCGATCCAAGGGTCCAGATTAAACTTGTGGCCAATCTCAACTCTCATGGGCTTCTTTTTCATCTTTTTTGGGTTGGCATTTTAGAGGTGGAAAAGAAAACAAAGTTAAAAACCCTTCAAGTTAAGGGCACGTGCCACGTGCCCCTCTCAATTGATGATGGTGGACCACACTTGAAGGGGTCAAATAATAATTCAAAGCAATCCAACGGTCCAGATTGGTTTTCCAAATACTGAAAGAGAATGCAAAAAACTGATCCTTTTTTCATTGCTTTTTTTGGGTTTAGCATTTTTAAAGGTGGAGAAGCTTTTCCAAAAGAAAACAAATCCCATCTAAATCTTCTCCTCTATCAACCATCCATCCCCTCCTCACCTTATCCACACTCTACAATCCCATCCCATACAAATTTTTTATTCCTTGCCAAACATATTTCCAAAAGAAAAATCAGTAAAACCAGTCCAAAAACACCAGAAAATTCAGAAATCTCTGGTTTTCCAGTCATGGCAACAGCATCAGCAACTCTGTCTCCTGCAACATTTACTGCTGCTTCCACCATTACCAGCCCCAACAAGAAGAAGATGAGTGCTAATGTTGTCCAGAACATCAAAGGACTGAACTCTTTCGGTGGACTAAAAGCTCAAAACAGGTTGACATCTTTAGGTCAGCCAATCACCAGTCAGCAATCTTTTGCAAACTTGGTTATGTCAATGAGAGGCAGAAAAAACAGAGGAGGTGGTGGTGGTGGCCTGTCTTCAACCTGCAGTGTTGCTGGAGAGATATTTCAGATTGCAGCAATCATGAATGGACTTACTCTTGTTGGAGTCGCGGTTGGGTTCGTTCTTCTTCGAATCGAAGCTTTCGTCGAAGAAGACGAAGCTGAAGCTTGAGTCACACACCATCTCTTTGAAGATGATTCTCTTGGTTTTCCTCTGACGACCAAGGTTGCATCTTTCTTTTCATTTTGTAATTCATTCATGTAGAAGTGTACTGTGTTGTTTTTTTCTGGGTATGAACAGAATGAAAAGTTACTGAAATAAATTTGGGAGACAAAATTTGCACTTTTGTTTTGTAATTATTAGGTTAATTACTTGCAATCTTGATCGGCTAAATGCCATTACTTATTCATATACAAAATCACATGTTCCACATCACAGATTAGGCAAGAATAGCCTAATTAAGGATGCATAACAATAACATAAGCATAAGCTTGAAAGTTAAAGACATCCTTTAAACAACTCCAAGCAAACATCAGTTTTAGACTTTAGTGCTATCAAATTCTCTTCAGAAGCTGCCCGCCGCAGCTAAAACTACTGTAATTAAAGTCGCAACATGAATGGTCATACCCCAATTCGTATCGTATGCTCCATATATCAAGGATCAGCTTGTTTGAAGAAATCATTGGTTACAGGGATGTCTGTACCTTTGCTGTGAAGTCGCTCATATTCAGTTGAATGAATCCTGGGGAGGCACTTTCGAGCTAATTTCAGGCAAATGCATCCTGTGAACAACAAAATTCCGAAAAGTATCCAGCTGAATTGCAAGTTGGCCAGTGCCTTTGCCCTTAATTCTGCATCAGGAGATCCACAAATTACAGCTCCATGCATGTCGTCGGAGTTAGCGTCGGAGTACTGCATAGCACAACCCTTAGGAACAAAGTGAGGATCCCATAGTGTAAACCCCATGTTAATGAACCAACATCCTTGGAATACGACTGAAACTGAAAGAACAAGTGCTGCAGTAAAACTGGTTGGGAAACTGGTTGCAGCTAAAGCTGCCATCAGAGAGACAATGACAATGAGTTGCAAGAGCCAGTGATAATGGCCTTCAAGTCCAACATGATCAGCAGAGTGGAAACGGAGCAGGAAAAGCTCTTGGCCGAAAACGGAGGCTGCAAGGACACCTACAACCCCAGCGAGGATATCAGATGAATTAGACACCTCTGCAGAAAGGGTAAAACAAGCAAACATGGCAAGGTGGAGAAACATTGTTGCATGTTCAAAGCTATCAAGTTTGAAGGCAAATTGAAAGACGGGGTAGTCCAAAAGTTGCATGAAAATTGCAAAAACAGAGAAAAATAGGATGAAGATGAGCTCCAAGTATTTCAATTTGGAGAAATGATTGTAAAATGGATGCCAAAACTTCACATTAAAGTTACTGGGACCTTTCAGACAATAGGCATTGATTGTGTTAAAGGTGTGCCATAATCCAAGGAAGGATAAGGCCAAACCAGGTACGATGTGCCCAACAAACGTTCCCATGAAAGCTTCTCTTATCAGTCTCAATGAGCATGCCTAAGAATGCTTTAAATACTGATACTAGTAGTTGCACTGCAGACTCATTGTGAAAAAAGGTACAAAAAGAAAAAGAAGCACGTTATGGTAATCTAAACAAACATTTGGTGCATTGTGCATGTGTTTCCACAAACTGTGATAAATGACATCGCAAGAAATGATGGAAAGCAGAAATTTGACACAACCCTAGACAAGATTGCTATTGTTACTTTAGGACCATGAAATTGAGCGACCGAGAAAATCCAAGTTCCTGACTTGATACAAGTCATTGAAATCAATGGTCAAGAGTTGATCTGATTTAATTTGCGTTTCTATATAACATCCTTGTATAAGGTAAAAAGGGCGTGACTCCTCAAGGTTGTTAAGGCCACAGAAGTAACCTAGTGGAAAGTGACATGTCTCCAATACATATGTGAACCAATAAGGCATTCCACTAATATAATAGCAGATTGTATCTCCACCAGCCTTCATTCAATTGAACATTACAGCATTAATAATAAAGTTAGTAGGATTACCGGGAATATTACCCCTTGGTGTAGTGGTGCTGCAGGGAGGATAGTCTTTCTTATTTGAGTCCACTTCCACTTTGGAAAAGCTAAAGTACCTACAAAAGGACAAAGACATAACTTACTTCCTAAAAAAAAATTATGCATCAACCCAATTTGATGATGGTGTGGTAATTTGAGTGATAATTTGAGTAAAAATTAGGAGTAAAAATGAAACAATGTGAAATAAAATAAGATCAAAGATCATTGTTCTACGRATTCTTACTATTTCAAAACGACATTTATTAAAAGACGGAGGGAGTTCAAAGTATCATTGGAAAACAATAATGCGTCTCAAATGTGCTATCCCCTGCTTCTTAGACCTAACACGGTCATTCTCAGCCCAAAAATCTGCAGCAGGTAATCAACCAACAAACATTACATCAATTAGGGAGCTTCCATGCGCAGTGTAAATGGGAGCAAGAGAAATTTAAATACAAAGAAGGCAGAGTAACTTAAATATTAGAACAGAGAAGAAATTAAGGGATATCATAAGCTAACTAACAGACAAATTGAATTAGGAGAGGACCAATGAGAAACAGACCCATACAGCCACTCAACCGTATGGAAATATCAGAACCTAATCCATATCAGAAGAAAAAATGAACAAGCATTCAAAAGGTAAAGTTAAGTAGAAACAAAGGAGAACACACTCTACTTTCATTGTGAAAAAAAACCAAGCTGTTCTTCCAAAGTGTTCAAATATGGAAAATTGGAAATCCTTGGCTTCACCTATTCAATGGCCAAAGTGTATGCTACATACTGCATTTCTTTTTTTGTTTAAACAGCAAATGAATACATATTAACAGCGTGAGATGAAGTTCAAAAACATTTCCCAATCACATGAGATGATAATCAACCTCAAAAAGTCAAAGCATATTTCTTCTCTATAGGTCACTTTGTCCAACTCAACTAATAGTCACAAATTAACAGTTGCTCAGCTAGGCTAGCCAAAGCATCCCTTTTGACTTTCTCTATCCCTGCCATCAATCGAAAAGAGTCTGTGCTGTCATCGGGGTTAGTGCACATGCCTGTGCCTGTGCCTGTGCCTGCAGAAGCTTTTCATGCACAAAGTCATGAAACTCTCACATATAGAAACCTACCCACATATTGGACATGAAAGGATATTCCTAGTGCAACTCTCAATTGAAAGATTACACGTTTCTGTCTAGGAAACAGATTGTGCATCTGCAACTCCTAAAAAGTCATCTACATTCTCTATCGCTTCAATCAAAGAGAAGTAGGTGCTATCATCAGGAGCAATGCCTTTGCTAACCATTTCTCTGAGTAGCTCTTCTGCTTGATCTCCTTCCTTGTTTTTGCATAAACCTTGTATGAGGGCATTATAAGTGAGTCGTGTAGGATTGAATCCTATACTCAACATCTCATCTCGAACTTTAAACGCATCCTTCATATCACCTCTCCTACTGTACCCACTAATAAGAGTATTATAACTAATATGGTCAGGTTTAATTCCCCTGTTCTTCATTTCTGCAAGAAGCTCACGAGCTAGTTCAACTTTTCCTTCCCTGCAGTGGCCTTGCATTAGCGTATTGTAGGTCACTTCATCAGGAAGAACTTTCCTTCTTTCCATCTCTTTCAACAAAGCAAATCCGCGATCCACATTTTTATTTGCACAATGGCCATCAATCAAGGTGTTGAACATTATGAGATCAGGCACCATGCCTTTACGGACTATCCTTTCAAACATATCATCAGCCTCCTTCATTCTGCTCCGTTTACTCAAAGCATAAACGAGCGATGTATAAGTTTTCAGTGTTGGTTGAATCCCGTTAATCACCATCTCATCATAGAGGTTAAATGCTTTCTTTACATCCCCACATCTGCAATACCCATTAATTAATATGTTGTAAGTTATAGAATCAGGAACCATCCCCTTATCGCCCATATCCTTAATCATGTCACTAGCTTCATCCATTCTCCCCTCCATAAACAGTGCATGGATCAACAAGTTATATGTTGACACAGTCGGCATTATACCCTTCTTCACCATCTCATCTCTATACCTAAAAGCCATCTCCAAATTGCTTTTGTTGCAAAACCCATCAATCAAGATGTTATATGTAACGGCATTTGGAGGCAACCCAAGCCTTTTCATTTCCTCAAGCACCCCTGATGCCTCCTCTAGTTTTCCTTCCTTACACAAACAACTAATAAACAACCCATATGTGTATGAATCAGGTTTAATCCCTTTGGTGGTCATCGCATCAAAAATCACACGAGCACCCTCTATTCTCCCGTGAGAACAAAACCCATGAATCAATGTATTGTAAGTAACAACATTAGGTCTAACCCCTAAAGTCTCCATAAACCCTATAAACTCCTTTGCCCTCTTCAATTTCCCTTCCTTGCACAACACATTTAGCATAATGTTATACGTATATACACTGGACTTAATCTTCAACCTAAACATCTCAGCATACAAAACCCACAGACTTCCTGTCTGCTCGATCTTCAAAAACGTACTCAACATATTATTACACGTCTCAGTCATTGGAAGTATACCTTTTTCCTTCATCATGTCAAAACAAACAAATGCATCATCACCCCTCTTGAGTTCACAACATGCCTTTATCAACAAATCAAAAAGCAAACTACTTTCAATACCTAACGACTCCCGCGCACTTGCCAGCTCATTGAAAACACTCCCCACACTGTCCACGCGATTCCTAATGGTTTGTATTAAGAGTTGCAAGGCTGGTTTCGGTGACGAGGAGCGGGACACCACGGCGACGGCGAGGCATTTGGTTTTGACATCCAGACGGTTGAATCCGACGTGGGTGACGAATTGGAGAGCTAAATCAGGGGATTTGCGGAGGCTGGAGAGGGTGGTGGAGATAAGAGAAGGACTCAAGTTGGGCGCAAGGTGTTTGATGAAATGCCACTGAGAAGATTGGATTGAGTTGAGGAGATCTTCATGGGTGGTGGCTTGAACTTTTTCTTCAGCGGCTGCTGTGTGAATGGATTTTGGAGATGGAGTTGAAGCATGAAGCGGAGAAGAGCGATGACTGTTGGTGGAGGAGATGAGAGTAGCATTCTTAAGAGGTGTGTTCTTGAGTAATTGAGAATTTAAAACTTGCAAAGACTTCATGTTTAGCTGCATAGATTCAACTGATTAGCATTTGATAGGTCTTGCAAAGTTATAAAAGAAAAGGCCAGGCCCTACTCTCCTATTATTAAGTTTTCTTGTAGCATATCTCTTTTTAGAAGGACGCGTCTTTTAACAAACAGGACGACTTTATCAAAAGGACGCGAGCCTTTCTACGAATTCATTTGTATTGTATTTTTTAAAAAGACGAATCTTTTATCGAGTAGGACGCAGTATGAAAAAGACACGTTTCTTTCAAAAACATATTCATGTTTGCATCTTTTTCAATATGGCGCGTCCTTTATCGAAAAAGACGCGATATGAAAAAAGATATGACTTTTTTTATAAAAATATACCGCATTTTTGTTTTTTATAAGCTCATTTAGCTGTCTTTTTTAAGATGATGAATCTTTTTAAAATATCATTTTTCCGTCCTTTTGAAAAGGTCGCATCTTTTACGAATAAAATGCGTCGTTCTAGGAGCTCGGTTTTCCGTCTTTTTGAAAAGGACGCTACTAAGCCCCACCCCCGTCGGTCCCAATTTTTTACAACGTACAACAGTACAGCTTCTCTGTTTTCCAGCAAGGAGCAAAAGAGAGCACAAAACCACTGCTCACCTCATGCGATAGCGACGACGGCCGGAGGAGATGCGAATCCGAACCGGGAGGCGATGATGCAAGGACTTCACCACCAACAACAGCAACTCGCCGCACTCCTCTCTGCTGCTCTTCCCAAAGATGCCTCCTCCACTTCGTCCTCAACAACAACCGCCGCCACCTCAGCAACTTCTTCCTCCGCAGCGACAACAACAGCTAAAGCAGCAAGCTCCGATGAGGACGCCGACTCATCGCGGCTCTCTGCCATCACCTCGCTCCACCGCGCCATTCTTTTCCCTCCAAACTCCCTCCTCGTCTCCCACTATTCTACGTTTCTCTCCCAAGGCTTCTCTCAACTCCTCTCTGATAAGTATGTGCTATTATCTTTCAGGCATTTTGATTTTTCCGGTTATTGTTACTTTAACGTTGAATTTACTCAGCTGCCACCCTAGTTGAGTTGCTGGTGTTTAATCTCCCGGTTGCACAGTTCTTATATTAGAGCTAATTGTATGTATTGCAATTGAGATTCTGGTTGTGATTTTTATAGTGCTGAGACAAATCTGCAATGCTAACATTTTACCTGACCAAAATTATGTTCATTTCATTTAGAAATTGCCTGGTTGTCCCTCCTTGATTATGTGCATTTTTGTAATGTTTGGTAATGCTCCTAATTTTAACTATGGTATTTTGGCAGAAGCTGCATGATCACCAGTCTGCTTGATGATGATGAATTGCAATTTGGAAGTTGTTATATTAGAGCTGAACATGGTTACTAGTGTAGTCATGACATGGGATTTGCATTCTGATGCTAGATTATGTAGTCATGACTTAGAATGAATTTACGTTGCTGATGCTTAACAATAGTAATTTGTTCTAGGAAGTTTTATTTTTTAGCTTAATTTCCTTAATTATGAATTCTTGGCATAGGTCATTTGTGGTGAGGCAGTCTGCAGCAACTGCTTATGGGGCATTATGTGGTGTCGTGTATTCAATCCCAAATGGGAGGCAAAATCATGTCATGGTTGGAAGTATAGTTGATCGGTTCATTGCATGGACTTTGCCATTGCTTACAAACATCAGTGCAAGTGATGGGACCACAGAACTCAAGGTGGAAGCTTTACGTGAGTTTCTTAGTGTTGGTGATCCAGTAGGGATTGAGAGATATGTCTTGCCAATTCTTAAAGCGTGCCAAGAACTTTTGGAGGATGAGAGAACCTCCTTGATTTTGTTACACAGAATTCTGGGTGTCTTGACCTTGATTTCGTTGAAGTTCTCAAGGGTTTTTCAACCACATTTCCTTGACATTGTTGATGTGCTTCTTGGGTGGGTGCTTGTACCGGATCTTGGCGAATCAGATAGGCATGTTATTATGGACAGTTTCCTGCAGTTTCAGAAGCATTGGGTGGGGAATTTGCAGTTTTCTCTAGGATTGTTGTCGAAGTTTCTGGGTGATATGGATGTGTTGCTTCAGGATAGTAGCCATGGAACCCCACCACAATTTCGAAGATTGCTGGCTTTGCTTTCTTGTTTTTCAACAGTGTTGCAGTCCACTGCTTCTGGGTTGCTGGAGATGAATCTACTTGAACAGATAAGTGAATCTCTTGGTAAGATGCTGCCTCGTCTGTTGGGATGCTTATCGATGGTTGGGAGGAAATTTGGGTGGTCAAAATGGAGTTCAGATTTGTGGAAGTGCTTGACTCTCTTGGCCGAGATATTTGGTGAAAGTTTCTCTGCGTTTTACCCTCTTGTGGTTGATATCTTATTTCAAAGTTTGGAAATGAGTGGTTCAACTCGACCTGAAGCTGAGAAGATTAACCCCTCTCGAGTTCATGGGGTTTTAAAAACTAATCTTCAGCTATTATCTCTACAGAAACTAGGTCTTCTCCCACCCTCAGTGCAGAAAGTATTACAATTCAATGCACCAATATCTCAGTTGCGTTTGCATCCAAATCATCTGGTGACAGGAAGTTCTGCTGCCACATATATTTTCTTACTTCAACATGGGAATGATGAAGTTGTTCAACAGGCATTGAATTTGCTGATTGAAGAGTTGGAGTTCTTAATGAGTATGCTTCAAAAAGGTTTGGCTGTTGAGGATGAAGTTAGTTGCATTACAGATTCTAAATCCTATTCAAAATTTGAGTTGTTTGCACTAATGAAATTTGATTTGAAAGTCTTGCTAGTTTGTATTTCCTTTAATGGGGATGGCAGTCTAATCTGCCAACCAGAAACTGCTGCCATTTATCTGAAAAGGTCAGAAAAATTGGTCTCATTTCTTATTGAGAAGCTAGATCCTTTCAGTCTACCTATCCAGGCATATGTTGAGTTGCAAGTCAATGTTATCAAGACAATGCAGAGGCTAACTGCAGTTGAATTCTTGAGCAGATGTTCCATGAGGAATCAGACTGTCAAGAAATCCTTTGAGGATGCTAGTGTAACTGCTGAAAAAGTTGATGATCTTAACACTCTCAGAGATGGTCTTTCTACTTTGATTGATGAGCATATGAGGAAGTACAGTGTGTTTATTGTCAAAGCATTACATGTTTCTTCCCCTCTTGCAGTTAAATTAATAGCCCTGGAATGGATCCAAAGATTCTCCGAGAATCTTATTGCCCTTTATGAGAATATAAATTCCAAAACTGTTTTCTACAACGCATTTGGATTTATAGGAAGCATAGGCAACATTTTACTCTCGATTTTTTATGCTGCATCTGATGGGGAGCGCAAAGTGAGGCTACATGCTGCATTAGTTTTAGAGGCGCTGTTGCAGGCAAGACTCATAGATCCTGTTTGCTTTTATCCCGTGTCGGAAGTAGTTTTAGAGAAGCTTGGTGATCCAGATGTTGATATAAAAAATTCATTTGTTAGACTTCTTTCACATGTGTTGCCTACAACAATTTATGCATGCGGCTTGAGTGACTGTCAAGCATTCATCCCATGTAGGTCCCATGCCCTTCACTCAGGAACTAATTCTAACTTGCACTGGAAGCAAGTATTTGCATTGAAGCAGCTACCGCAGCAGGTTCAGTCACAGCAGCTTGTTTCCATTTTGAGCTATATTTCACAGCGATGGAAGGTGCCTCTTTCTTCTTGGATTCAGCGGCTGATTCATAGCTGTAGGTGTGCAAAGGACCTTTCTCTTAGTCAACTTGAGGAAACACAAAAATTTGGTGCTAATGCTCAGTGGTTGGACATCAAAGTGGATGAAGATATTCTTGAGAGAGTCTGCTCAGTGAATAACTTGGCTGGTGGTTTGTGGGCTATACATGAGGCAGCTAGATTTTGTATTTCAACTCGCCTTCGGACTAATCTTGGTGGGCCAACACAAACTTTTGCAGCATTGGAAAGAATGCTGTTAGACATTGCGCATGTACTGCAGCTTGATACTGAACAAAATGATGGAAACCTAAGTATAATTGGCTCTTCTGGTGCGCATTTGTTGCCAATGAGGTTGCTGTTGGATTTTGTTGAGGCCTTAAAGAAGAATGTATATAATGCATACGAAGGATCAGCCGTTTTACCATCTGCTACTCGCCAGAGTTGCCTGTTCTTTCGAGCAAACAGGAAGGTCTGTGAGGAGTGGTTTTCTCGTATATGTGAGCCAATGATGAATGTGGGATTGGCACTTCAATGTCATGATGCTACAATTCAGTATTGTAGTCTGCGGTTGCAGGAACTGAAAAATCTTTCAGCTTCTTCTTTTAAGGACAAGCCCAAAGCACATGCATCCGAGAACCTCCATAATATGAAGGATAGGTTTTCTGGAGATGTTATGAGGGTTTTACGACACATTGCATTGGCTCTTTGCAATAATCACGAATCAAAATCTTTGATTGGTCTACAACAATGGGCTTCAATGACATTTTCTTGCTTGCTCGCAGATGAGAACCAGTCTCTGAGTCATGGTGAAACAGTGGGTCCTCTTGCATGGATCACTGGTCTGGTATACCAGGCTGAAGGAAAATATGAAAAAGCCGCTGCTCACTTCATTCACTTGCTACAGAATGAGGAATCACTTAGCTCCATGGGTTCTGATAATATACAGTTTGCTATTGCACGTATTATTGAAAGCTATACTGCTGTATCTGATTGGAGATCTCTGGAATCTTGGCTCTTAGAGTTACAGACACTTCGGTCTAGACATGCTGGGAAGAACTATTCTGGTGCACTAACTACAACAAGCAATGAAATTAATGCAATTCACGCATTGGCACGTTTTGATGACAATGATTTTCAGGGAGCGTGGGCATGTCTGGATTTGACTCCTAAAAGTAGCAGTGAACTCACACTTGATCCTAAACTGGCCTTGCAAAGGAGTGAGCAAATGCTTTTACAAGGGGTGTTGTTTCTTGTTGAGGGAAAGTTAGATGAGGTGCCCAATGAAGTAAATAAAGCTAAGTCAATGCTTGAGGAAATATTATCTGTATTGCCACTTGATGGTTTGGTAGAGGCTGCACCATTTGCCACTCAGTTGCACTGCATCTTTGCTATTGAAGAAGCTCTGTCTCAGAAGCTTAAGGGTATCCATGACAACTCCAAGCAGTATCAGTCAATGCTAATCTCATTTGTTGAGTCGATGAATTCTGTAATAAATAGGATTCATCAAGACTGTAGTTCATGGTTGAAAGTTCTCCGTGTTTATCGAACCAGCTTCCCAACTTCTCCAGCAACACCAAAGCTTTGTTTGAGTTTGTCGAGTTTATCACGTAAACAGGGTAACCTAATGCTAGCAAACCGTCTAAACAATTATCTGAGAGATCAATTTTTGAGTCATTCTGAAGGGATAAGCCATGATTTCTTGTTGGCAAACTTGCAATACGAGGGCTTCTTGCTCATGCATGCTGAAAACAAGTTTGAAGATGCTTTTGCAAATCTTTGGTCATTTGTGCGTCCTTACATGGTTTCTTCTTCATCTATAGTTTCTGGTTCAGACGATGCTATTTTGAAGGCAAAGGCCTGTTTGAAACTGTCAAAATGGCTGCGACTGGATTATCCAGATGTGAGTTTGGCAGATATTGTTCTCAAGATGCATGAAGATTTTAATATTGATGAAGTATCTTCCAATAGTAGAGGTGGACCTTTGCTAAATGTTGAGAAACCAAGCTCACAAGTTATTATTGAGGAAATGGTGGGCACAGCTACAAAATTGTCAACACAACTCTGCTCCACAATGGGCAAGTCATGGATTTCTTATGCTTCCTGGTGTTTCTCTCAAGCTAGAGACTCTCTCTTTACCCCACGTGACACTGTCCTCCACTCATGTTCTTTCTCTTCTATACTTCTTCCAGAAATTTTGCCTGAAAGGTTCAAGTTGACTGAGGATGAGAGGGGAATAGTTCAATCTATAGTCTGGCGTGTTTGCCAGAGGGGCATCGATGGAGAAGACCAGAAATGTTGGCTCGATTCTGTACAACATTCTAAAAATAATACCCCTGTGGTGCAGCAAGTAATGGACATAATGGAAACTGTAGCTGGTGCACCTGGTGCAGAAATCTCTAATGGGGAGTCCCTTTCTGTTACTTTAGCATCTCAATTGCGGACTTCCTTGCTATTTGCAAATGGTGACCTGGAAGAAACTGACCTATCATCTGCTATTGATGATCTGGTTAATGTTTGGTGGTCCCTAAGGAGGCGGCGCGTTTCTCTTTTTGGTCATGCAGCTCATGGTTTTATGCAATACCTTACATATTCATCGGCTAAGGTTCCAGATTTTCAGTTAGCTGGTTCAGAGAGCGAGCAATTAAAGCAAAAAAGTGGGAGTTATACTCTGAGGGCAACTCTGTATTTCCTCCACATTTTTCTGAATTATGCAGTAGAGCTTGGAGATATAATTGAACCTGCTCTCTCAACAATTCCTTTGTTACCTTGGCAGGTTGGAAACTCATGGTTTTCATATTTTTGTGACTGCTCTTGTTTTATTGATGCAACAACATACACATTCTTCTGTTTTTTTTGTAGGAAGTCACTCCCCAGTTATTTGCTCGAATAAGTTCTCACCCAGAGCAAGTGGTCCGGAAACAACTGCAGGGCTTACTCATGATGTTAGCTAAATTATCTCCTTGGTCCATAGTGTACCCGACTCTCGTTGATGTAAATGCTAATGAGGAGAAGCCTTCAGATGAGCTTCAGCACATTTTGGGTTGTTTGGTAATGGAACTTTTTCATTAACTTGGTTAACATTGTTGTGCACTTAGTTCATTATTGGTGATATCAACTTGCATTTATTCAATAGTTTGGTAACTGGAAAAAAATGTGTACTAGGCTGTAGGCATAGGTAACTAGTGTTTTAAAGCCAATCTTGTGCTTGGTGGTGTAGAACTAAGTAAACTATTGAACAAAGGCCCTTTGCCTAGGGAAATCTGCTCAAGGTGCCCGGTTCCTTGACCAGCCACTATCTATCTCCTCTTTATGCCTGCAGAATTCAATACTATTTTCATAAGTTTCAGCTGTATGTGGATATGTTTGCATATTACCTCTTCATAAGCCCTATAAGTTTGGCAGTCTACAAAACTATTAGCTGAGAGGATTTCAGGCACTTTAATGAAATTAGTAATTCAAAGGAAAACTTCGTGACAGTCTCATTTCACATCTGAAGCTAAAACTTTTAAGTTTCATTCTTATCTGAAGCTTATTACCTTTTTTGTGACTTATTGCACCGATTGCCCTAACTTTTTTCATGAGTCACTGGTGTTTCTAGTAGAGTATTAAAAAAAGAATATGTATGTTAAAGCAGAACTTTGTCTCGTGCAGAGAGAGCTTTACCCTCGATTAGTTCACGATGTCCAACTAATGATAAATGAGCTTGGAAATGTAACTGTTCTCTGGGAGGAGCTATGGCTCAGCACACTTCAAGATCTTCATGCTGGTAACCCTTGCTTAAAACATTCAGCTTTTTGTATCACAGTGCAATTCTTAAACTCTGCTTTTTATGATTCCATGATGTATCATAGTTGATTTTACCTGATCTGTTAGAAAGGTTTCATATGTCATCACATTAAATGGTATATAACCTGCAAACCTATTAAGAATGAACTACCTGTGATGATGGGAACCTGAATGTGTGTAAAGCAGGGAGAAGAGTTTTCATAGTCGGTATGATTTTGGCCTGTTTATTGTTGCTTGTATATAGCTTGTTCTTCAAGTGTAATTATATATTCTTGCAAAGTAGTTGCATAATCCCAAAATCTTTGTTATTTGCATGAATGAGTATGGATTTTCACTTTGTTGTGCTATTTTTCCACTTTAACCTTCAGTGCACATTATGTGGCTGCCTGACTAATTATCTTTCAGATGTGATGAGACGCATACATCTGCTGAAAGAGGAAGCTGCACGAATTGCAGAGAATTCTACCTTAAGTCAAAGTGAAAAAAATAAGATTAATGCTGCCAAATACTCAGCAATGATGGCCCCCATAGTGGTCGCCCTGGAACGTCGCCTGGCTTCAACATCTAGAAAACCTGAAACACCTCATGAAATATGGTTCTGTGAGGAGTATAGAGAACGCCTGAGATCGGCCATTTTGGCATTTAAGATACCTCCAGCTTCTGCTGCTGCACTAGGAGACATATGGCGGCCATTTGATGAAATTGCTTCGTCATTGGTATCCTACCAGAGAAAGTCATCAATATCTCTAGGAGAAGTTGCTCCCCAACTGGCTTTGTTGTCATCTTCTGATGTTCCAATGCCTGGTCTCGAGAAGCAGATTGCAGTATCCGATTCTGATAGAAATCTTACTTCAACACTTCAGGGAATTGTTACAATTGCTTCTTTTTCTGAGCACGTGACCGTCTTGTCAACCAAGACAAAACCCAAGAAACTTGTTATACTTGGTTCAGATGGTAAAAAATACACGTACCTTTTGAAGGGGCGAGAAGATTTGCGCCTTGATGCGAGGATAATGCAGCTTCTGCAAGCAATAAATGGTTTTTTGCATTCATTTTCTGCTACTCGTAGACACTCTCTTGATATTCGTTATTATTCTGTGACTCCAATCAGTGGTAGGGCAGGTCTTATCCAGTGGGTTGATAACGTGATAGGCATATACAGTGTCTTTAAGGATTGGCAAAACCGTGTGCAAGTGGCCCAGCTCTCAGCAATGGGCCCAGGCAGTGCCAAAAACTCTGGGCCTCCATCTGTTCCTCGGCCAAGTGACATGTTTTATGGTAAAATCATACCAGCGCTTAAAGAGAAAGGCATTAGGAGAGTCATTTCACGGAGGGACTGGCCTCATGATGTAAAGCGTAAAGTTCTTCTGGATCTGATGAAGGAGGTACCTACACAGCTGCTTCATCAAGAACTTTGGTGTGCTAGTGAAGGGTTCAAAGCCTTCAGCTCAAAATTGAGGAGGTAATCCTTCAGGAACTGAAAAATCTTCCACTTTTTCTTCTCTAGAAAGCTTTACATGCACAAGCATGAGCTTTGTGAGGCTGCAAATGCTGTGATACTATTTATGGGGTTGTAGACGCCATAACACTATTTTATGCTGGGGCAACTCTTACACAATTGTTATAGCACTTGGCGGTCCTTAAAGATCACTTTGAAACCACTCTTATCAATTCCGTCATTTGCTTTCATTTTCCGACCAAGCTATCTTTTTGATGCTTCCATTACTATCCTGGATTGTTTTTGCCTCTGGCTTTTATTGTCGGATGAAATTGGTTCTTCAACCAATATCTGGTTTTCACAGGATAATGTGCAGAATGGATATGATTGCATAGTTGTCTGTTCTGTTAAGGAACTTAGAATCTGATATCATTTCTGTTACAGGAATTTTTTTTCGACATTCTGTTTTTACAACATGGTTATATCCCCACATTCCTCAGAACTAAACTTACCATTGTGTTCTCCAATTGTAGGTATTCTGGAAGTGTAGCAGCCATGAGTATGGTTGGCCACATCCTAGGCCTTGGTGACAGGCATTTGGATAACATTCTCGTGGACTTTTGCAGTGGGGATATTGTGCATATTGATTATAATGTCTGCTTCGATAAAGGGAAAAGATTAAAGATTCCAGAAATTGTTCCTTTCCGGCTTACCCCAATTGTTGAAGCTGCTTTAGGCTTGACTGGTATTGAAGGTGCCTTCAGAGAAAATTGTGAAGCAGTTCTTGGTGTTCTGAGGGAAAACAAGGACGTACTCTTGATGTTATTAGAGGTGTTTGTTTGGGATCCACTCGTAGAATGGACACGAGAGGATTTTCATGATGAAGCAGCAATTGGTGGTGAAGAAAGAAAGGGCATGGAGTTAGCAGTTAGCTTGAGTTTGTTTGCATCTCGAGTACAAGAAATCCGTGTCCCATTGCAGGTACTTAATTTCCATGATCCCTTGCCTTGGATGTCTTCTCTGTACTGTAGAAAAAATGAAGTGCTGCCTTTTGGGTTGATTGTGACATGCACCTTACCTGTATCTGTTGAATAAAAACATTTCTTATTTTTCTAGACTTGTTTGCTCATGTCTAGTCTTATTGCTTGGGGTTCATTACATGTTTTGGTAGCATAATTCTAAAACTTGAACCTGCTGTGAAATTTCACACCCATAATGGTAATTGCAATTTTGCACTCTGTGATTTTGTTAGCTTTCTTTTTATCTTGCACTAGTTTAACAATTAAATCAACATATTGATCTTGATATCTTTTGACTGTGAGCAGGAGCATCATGATCTTTTATTGGCTACCTTACCTGCTGTTGAATCTGCTCTTGAGGTAAAGGAATGGGGTAATGCCCCATACTACATATACTCTTCTTTTTTTCCTGCACAAGAATTCAAATTAATTCTGAGCTGTGAATTTTTATTACCATCTGTGGCTATGTGTACCAGAGGTTTGCTGATGTTCTAAATCAATATGAGCTTGCCTCTGCTGTCTTTTACCGAGCTGATCAAGAGAGAACCAGTCTTATTCTGCATGAGGCATCTGCAAAGTCAATTGTTGCTGAAGCAACTTCTAAATCAGAGAAAACACGTGTATCATATGAACATCAAGCTCGAGAATTTGCTCAAGCAAAGTCTGTAATAGCTGAAAAGGCTCAGGATGCTTCAAAATGGATGGAACAACATGGAAGGATCCTTGATGCTTTGAGGAGCAACTTGCTTCCAGATATAAATTTCATCACAACGCTCAGTAGTATGGCTGACACTTTGTCTCTTACATCTGCTGTTCTGGTTGCTGGAGTCCCACTCACCATAGTTCCTGAGCCCACACAAGCACAATGCCAGGATATTGATAGGGAAGTTTCTCAGCTCATAGCGGAGCTGGATCATGGACTCTCATCTGCAATAACTGGAATACAAGCATATTCATTGGCTTTGCAAAGAATTTTACCTCTAAATTATGTTACAACCAGCGCAGTACATGGTTGGATGCAAGTTTTGCTACTAACCTCAAATGTTGTTTCCTCTGATATCCTCTCCCTTGCCAGAAGACAAGCTGCTGAACTTATTGCAAAGGCACATGGAAACAACCTTGAATCTGTTGCACAAGTTCATGATGACCTCTGTTTTAAAGTGGAAAAATATGCAACAGACATAGGCAAAGTTGAACAAGAGTGTGCTGAACTGGTTAACTCTATTGGCTCAGAGACCGAGTCAAAAGCCAAGGATCGTCTTCTGTTTTCTTTTTTGAAGTACATGCAAGTTGCTGGTTTTTCAAGGAAAGAAGATTCTTCTAACCAGCTTGGACAATTGAAACATGATTTGGCCAGGGATGCCAAGATTCCAGGAGAACTGGAAGACAAGAAGGATAAGGTGCTGTCTATTTTGAATAGAGCAGTAAGTTTCTTGTACAATGAGGTTAAGCATAGGGTATTCAACATATTTAGTAATTCTGCTGGAGGGAGAAATGCAGATGACAGGTATGGAACTATTTTCTGTGAGTTTGAGGAGCAAGTAGAGAAATGCACACTTGTGTCTGGTTTTATTAGCGAATTACAGCAATATCTGGGTAAGGACATTCCTAGCTTGGACACAGATGTAGACCATGCAAGATGTTATTCTGAAAGGAACTGGGCTTCTGTATTCAAAACCACTTTACTTTCCTGTAAAAGCTTTGTGAGCCAAATGACTGAAGTTCTTCTAGATGCAATGAAATCTGCGATTTCACTGAATTCGGATGTTATGGATGCCTTTGGGATAATATCTCAAATCCGGGGTTCCGTCGAAACAGCATTGGAGCAGCTTTTGGAAATTGAATTGGAGAGAGCATCCTTGCTTGAACTTGAAAAGAACTACTTTGTGAAGGTTGGCCTCATTACTGAGCAGCAGTTGGCTCTGGAGGAAGCTACCATGAATGGTAGAGATCATCTCTCCTGGGAAGAGGCAGAGGAGCTTGCCTCCCAAGAAGAAGCTTGTAGGGCACAGCTGGACCACCTCCATCAATCTTGGAATCAGAGGGAGATGCGGACTTCTTCCCTCATAAGGAGAGAGAGTGATATAAAAAATGCATTGGTTTCTGCTGAAAACCATTTTCAAACTCTAATTACTGCTGAAGAGCTGGGGGAGCCACATGTTTTAGGAAGCAAAGCACTTTTGGCCAAGCTACTGAAACCTTTCTCGGAATTGGAATCACTAAATAAAGTACTGTCAACTTCTGGTGGTTTTCTCGCCTCACACTCAAATCAATTTTCAAATTTAGCAGATTTTATGAGTTCTGGGTACCCACTGTCAGAACATATTTGGAAATTTGACAGTTTGTTAAACAACCAATCATTCTTTATTTGGAAAGTATTTGTGGTGGATTCTTTTCTTGATTCATGCATACATGATGCTGCTTCATCTGTGGATCGAAATTTAGGATTTGATCAGCTCTACAATGTTGTAAAGAAGAAGCTTGAAGTCCAACTTCAAGAACATGTTGGTCAGTACCTGAAGGACCAAATAGCTCCTGCTTTCTTGGCTTGGTTAGATAAAGAGAGTGGACATTTGAATCAATTAACAGAGGCAGCAGAGGAACTTTCTCTTGACCCAGTGAAAAAGGATATTGGCTCTGTGAGGAAGGTTCAGCTCATGCTGGAGGAATATTGCAATGCACATGAAACTGTTAGAGCAGCAAGATCAGCAGCTTCTGTTATGAAAAGACAGGTAAATGAACTCAAAGAAGCTCTTCACAAGACTTGCCTAGAGATTGTTCAATTGGAGTGGGTATACGATGCATTGAACCCTTCACATAAAAGCAAAGTTACCTTCCAAAAGTTTCTTGCTGCTGAGGATAGCTTGCATTCCCTTATTCCAAACCTAAGCAGACCCAAATTACTCGAAGTTCTTCAATCCAGTGTAACAAAAATGACTAGGTCGATGGACTTGCTGCAAGTTTGTGAACGAAGTTCTATTGCTGCAGAAGGGAAGCTAGAGCGTGCAATGGGGTGGGCTTGCGGTGGCCCAAATTCTGGTACAACTGGAAATAACTCAACCAAAGTTTCTGGAATTCCTCCTGAATTTCATAACCATCTGATTAGGCGACGACAATTGTTATGGGAAGCTAGAGAAAAGGCATCAAGTGTTGTCAACATTTGCATGTCAGTATTGGAGTTTGAAGCATCAAGAGATGGGATTTTTAGGATCCCTGGTGAGGTTTTTCCACTGAGGACTGGTGGTGATGGCAGGATATGGCAGCAAGCTTATTTGAATGCACTAACAAAATTGGAGGCTGCTTACCATTCGTTTGCTCGTGAGTCTCCTGTCCTACTAAACGGCTAACCTTATTGGTGTCACTTGTACATGTATATGGTGACTAACTCATTATGACGAATGTAGGCGCAGAACAAGAGTGGAAGCTTGCACAGAGCAGTGTGGAAGCTGCTTCGAGTGGCTTGTATTCTGCTACTAATGAACTCTCTGTCGCATCCCTTAAAGCAAAGTCGACTTCAGGTTAAGATCCTTTCTTTACCCAATATGTATGTATCTGCATGTATGTATACTAATGGGAATTGTTATAGAAGACTTTATTTTTATGATTTTATAGATCATTTTCTTGTAGCTGAAGATTATATTCCTGCATAAATAAGTAGTTTGATGCCACTAATACTGAACATTACTATTATAAGAACATGGTTCATATGAAAAAGCTACAGATCATATAAAATTAACTGTGTATGTTGACTGTTATAAATGTTTGAGTATTTAATTAAAGTAGATAACATATTTAAGATCATTTGTTTAAAATAATAAATAATGATACATAGCATATGAATCCTTTGATGATACACTAAAACATTTTGAAGACTGAAGACTCAAACCTAGAAGCCTATATAACAGTGTGAAATAGTTTAGCAAGTCAGTAATCCATTCTTCAATCAAACTTTTCAAAAACCAGTATATTGACCATATATCTTTGTTGTTGTTATAGATGTCCACTTATAGATTATGCTACTTCATGAATGTGTGTCTTGCAGGTGATCTACAGAGCACTGTTCTTGCAATGAAGGAGTGTGCATATGAAGTTAGTGTCGCACTATCTACCTTTGTTCGCATATCAAAGAGTCATACTGCCCTGACTTCTGAATCCGGTACCATGCTTGAAGAGGTATTATTTGAAAATTATGGTTTTGTTTTTCCTTTTCCAGAGTGAACAATAGTACTAGAAAAGCACGATCAGCATGGTGCCTGTGGTGTAGGCCCTTTTTCAGCTATTATTAAGCATAGTGAACAAATGGGATCCATTGTTGCATCTGTTTGTTTATTAGGTTACAGGTCTGTTGGACCATATTAATCAGAAAGTTCATCTAGAACACCTTATTGACCCTGCATGTCTGTGAGTTCTGGTGGAGCCAGGATTCATCTTGTTGTTGTTACCACACTGTGATTTGAGTTTGATGAGCATCATTACCTGTCACACACCAACCTACCCTTTTTTTCGTTGCTTGTGGTTTAAGGGAGCTTTGCGACCCTTTTTAATCTGTGTGGATTAGGCTGGATGGTCATTTTGATGTCAGGTGCCTTGCTACTTACTGGGAATAGTTGCAGTGCTTTCTGTTTAGTTCAATCAAACACTGTAGTTGAGGTTCTTTTCATCAAGCTGTAGGCTTATTCTGCTGGCATCAATTCATGTGACTTTTATAAGACAAGTCTGTTCATTTCTTGTTACCACACTTATCATATAAGCTGAA
>NBIL01038559.1:0-22209 GCA_002752925.1 Viola pubescens var. scabriuscula
TCAAGGTCATGATTCACATGTATTGATCATTGATACAAAGATGTTTAAAACTGAGTTTCATAGGGTAGCTATAGAAATTAGGTTCACTTTGATTTCCTATCATAATCAAGTTTTTTCAAGAAATCTCTCTATTAAGAATCCTAACCTTCTAGTAACCCTAAGGTTCACTTATAGAATTTAACTAGTTGGTTGATAAAAACATGGAGAGACTATCCCTAGACCTAGGGATCGGTTCACTTGCCCCTTTAAACTTAATTTTTCCATTCCTCTAACTGAGTCCCGACTGGCCACGAGCTAATTGCCTATGAATTTCTTCTAACAATATAGACCCAAAGTTATTAAGAAAAGTTGTAATTATTCAAGTTTAAAACTTAAGTTGATCACTCTTAAATCAAACAAGAATAAATTGACAAGAAATCAGAAAGAGAAGAAATATGAAATTCAAAATTTATTAAATATGTTTTAGATCTCACAATACTGGAATCATGAACCTTTGAGTCTTTACTAGGAACGATTTACTTAGCTAGAAACAGACATAATAAAATAAAATACGAAATTCATTGCATAAAATTAGAAATCTCCTCGTTTCAAGGAAGAAGACGAGGAGAGCAAAACAATGGAGTTCTCCCGAGTCTGGTTGCAGAGAGAACGAAAAAGAAGAGAAAAATAGTTCCCAAATTCGACTCTCTTCTAAGCTAAACAAGGAAAGATTAAATATTCTTTCTTTCCTTGTTTTCCTAGAATTTAAGATAAATACAAAAATGAATTGTTTTCATCCCTTAGGATGTTTTACAACTTTGAAACTCCTTTTGGAAGTCTTCTTTCGAATGCAAGAGTATTGGCGCGCTTTGCCTTGGGTTGCAGCCCAGGCCCACTTCGCTGGCCCATTGGTCTCGTTGACAGCTTCCTAGGTCTAGTGCAGATGTGCTCCCTCCTAGGCCTAGGGAAGAGACATGTTCCTTCTAATTCAGCTATTTGATCACCAATGTCATCTTTTTGCTCTCTTTTCTAGGCACTTCTGTTCCTTTATTTCTTCTTTGGTTCTTCTATCTGATTTCTGCAAATAGGAAGAGAATACGCCTAAATTAGCAGTATCATCATTTAAAAAGTGGTAAATTAGATGATAAAAATGTACAAAATAAGCATCCAATCAGTGCTCCTCCAAAACAAACTATTTTTTTACCTCATGCGAAGGAAAAATGTTATTTTCAGGCTTTTATAATGACAAAGAATCTTCCTTCATGCTTTACAAGGATAAGAAATCTGCAACACAAATGCAGTGCTTATTGATGAGGCTGGAAGGAAGTCTCAAGTTTGCTAGCGTGAAGGGTGTAATCGCTCCCGAGGATATTCCTAAAAAATCTAAGTTTCCAGACGTATGGATTGATGGGAAACTGAAGAAAGCCGAGTCACTACCGGCTTTGTTGGTTCTGGAAAGGTTGACACCCTTCTAGGATGATCCTCTCAAATTGGAATCCTCCTCTAAAAAATATTTTCAGGGAATCTTGAAGAGTAACCATAGGGTAATTCAATATGTAGTTTTTGTTTTTCTATTTGTTTTTGTTTTCACCTTTCACCTTTCATTTATATATCTATCTATTATATTTTAGGAACTTACTCTTGGCTGGGATTGAATACATGGCCAGAGGAGTTGCTGCAAACTGGTCTGAGGATTTACTCCTCAAGAGTGGAGATTCTGTCAAGCTTTCTCAATTAAAGGATGGTGGTCACCTCTCTAAGCAAGATGAAATCAGTAACTAGAGTAAAGAGCATATTGATGATCTTTATGCTTTCATGGTTAGGCTTCTCAAGCCTGATGAACATCCTGACCATAAGCTTCTGAAGCATTATGTGCAACAAATTGAAATATCTGAAACAATGTAAGTGTGACTCTAAACTAGCAATGACGGAAGTTATAGTAGTCGATTCTTGAATACGAGATGCGAAAAACGTGCGACGATATTGATATCTGAGTCAAATTCGAACTAGAATCGCATATATTATGCGTGTCGTGATAGAGTTTGCGAGTCATGGATTGGATGAGACATATTTACATCTGCGACTATGAAAGAGAAAAGAGAAAGGAAAGGTAGGTGTTGTTTAATACTAAATTATTTCATTATTATTTATTTATTGTAATATGATTTATTTTAGTAATGTTTGTTGTAAACAAAATTATTAAAACAAAGGATTTGGGCGCCAATTGAAAAGTTAGGATATGAGGGTCTTTTTAACGAAGTTAGTGGAGATGGTTGAAAAGTTAGGGGTACGAGGGTCTAAATGACTAATGGAAGACAAAATGGGGTCAAACGTGAGTGACAGAACATAAAATTAAGGGTCAATTCAGTGAGGGGTTAAAATTAAAGTGTGATTTAGGAGTGAGAAAAAATGTTAAAGTCTGATATAACTTTTTCCCCAAAAAAAATATGTTAGTAACAAAGTGAGTTAAAGTTTTCTATAAAACTCATTTGTATTTGAGTGTTTGAGACCTGCGGTAGACAATACTCAATAGATTCAAAAACTAACTTTATTGACTTTTTTTCTTGAAAGTGTTCTTTTTCTAGTTTATTTTTTTTATAAGAATATACACATCCGCTTCTAAAATTATTTTCCTTATTTTATAATATTATTTAAGCTTATTTATCTTTCTTATATTCATTTTATTTAGTATTTTATAGAATAAAAAGGAGAAAATGAAAGCACGCGTGATATTGAACACTAAAAAATTATTGACATCAAATATTGATTTATTTAAGAAACTCAAAAGACTTGAGGCTTGTGTATTATTTATGCAAAAGAAAGAAAAAGAAATAATTAAGAATTACCTTCATATCATAATTAGTTTTCTCAATCTTGGTGAAAAACACTAAATATATTCCAACTTTCTCAACCATAACTACTCATTTTTCATGCAGAAAAAACTAGTTAAGTTGTCATAAATCATACATGTGCAAGGAAAAATGATGAAGAAACTATCAATAAAACCAACACTAAAGAAATACCATCTCTTGCACGATAATTAATCTACCTTTCCTTTTTTTACTACATAATTGATTGTTGTTTGTGATATTTTTGCCATTAGTGTGGGAATTAAGGGCAAAGTTACAATGACAGGTACAAAGTAGTTTGCTAAAATACTCATTCTACTCATGTGATGTTAGTGTATTGGAATGTGAATATGTGATAATATTGTTTATTTCATATGAGGTTAGTATGAGGAAAAATAAAATAAATAGAAGAGAACTTCTAGCACGCAACAAAAGCTTTGCTAAATTCATTTCCCCCATCTCATCCACCCCCCCTTGATCCATTCTCATCTCCACACTTCCTAGAATTCCTAGAACTCTCGCATTCATCATCATTTCTTAATTTGACCCATCCATAATTTTCTTTTCATCATAAATTCAAGAGTCTAATTCCATTGTGAGTTGGAGCTAATCGAAGAAGAATTCATTATGTAGATTAAAAAAGGAGTTGCAGCGTCAATTGCGTGTCATTTGGAAGAGGGAAACGAGCTATAGTAGCTCGAGGAGAGGAAACAAGAGATAAAAGGGGAGAGAAGGAGAAGAAATCAAAAAGAGAAAGATTCAACCAGATTGATGTGCACGACTCAAGTTGGCGACGATCACATAGTGTGTATTTCATCTATAATTTGATTCCTTGTTCAAAACTACATTTAGAAATTAGAAAAAACTAGGAACTTCAACATTCAAACTCAAATAATAGGAATCATTGTGGTATTAAGTGGTAGTTTGGGTCAAGTTAGCTATTATTGTCCCTACCGCGCTGCTGTCTTATTAAGAGTTGCATTATCCAAGCAAACCAGAAATATCCAATAGGCATGTGATTGAAATCCTCTTCCAAATCGCTGATGCTCGTGTCACGTGTTCAAATGAGCAATGATAAAAAAAAAATCTATTTTATTTATAAAAAAAATGTCTGCTAATATGTTTAACTAAAAGAACTAGATGGAAAAAAGACTTATAAAATTATATACCAACTTCATGGAGGACACAAATTGAAAATGACAATAACATACACAATGGCGGAGCTTCGGTGAAATTTGTATGGGGGCTAATTAGATTTTTTTTGGTACGGGAAAGATATGAAGAATTGAAAAAAAAGAATAGAACTTTTAGGTCTATTATGTGAAAATTTAAAATTTTGGATGACAAATATGAAGGATCAGTGAAAAAAGAATAGAACCTTAAGGATTATTATGAAAGAATCAAAAAAATTGAGGGGCGAATGTGAACGGTTAATGTAAAAAGAATAGAGTAGTATGGAATGTTATGGGAGAACTAATTTGTTTTGTCCCCCTCCCATTGTCCACTTATAGCTTTGTCCTGACCATTTTTTATGAATTCAACTATAAGGGAGTCATCAAAGTCGTTGATAGGATAAAATACAATAAATTTTCTAATAAAAAAACAAGCATCGACATTGAATATAGCCAAAGAGCCATGAAATGGTCATCTGGAAGTATTTGGTTGATGCATTCTTTCAACAAAGCATGCTTGATATACCCAACAACTAGAAAGAGAAACACTTGAGGAAAAAATTTCAAACACTGTAGAGATCTTAGAAATATAATGGAGTAATGAACATTCATATGACAATCGTTTTTTTTTTCAAATGATGATAAAGTTGAACATCATAACTAATGAGTTTATTGAAAGAAATATTTCAACCCATTAGGAAGACAATTGTACCTTAGATCTGTGTTTATCTAAGAAAAGTCATGAGAAGAATAATTCAAATGATTCAAGAAAAGTCATGAGAAGAATAATTCAAATGATTCAAGATAGAACAATTAGTATTGCCTAACTAAAAGCAAGTGATATTCAAGATAGAACAATCGCTTTTGTATAATTAGAATAAGCATATCCGATATACCCGACAATAAGAAAAAGAAAAACGTGATGGAAATTTATCATACATCATAGAGATCTTGGAAATATGATGAAGAGATGAACATTCATATGACAAATCATTCTTTTTCCAAATGATTAAGAAGTTGAACATCATAACTAATGGGTTTATTGAAAGAAATATTTTGACATATTAAAAAGACAATTATATCTTAATTATGTGTTTATTTAAGAAAAGTCACAGGAAGAATAATGCAAATGATTCAAGATAGAGCGATTGGGATTGCATAACTAAAAGCAAGCTAGATTCAAGATAAAACAATCACTTTTGTATAATTAAACAAAGCATACCCGATATACCCAACAACTAGAAAGAAGAAAACATAAGGAAAATTTCTCAAACGTCATAGAGATCTTAAAAATATGATGGAGAGATGAACATTCATATGACAATCATTTTTTTTTCTTTAAATAATTAGGAAGTTGAACATCAGAAAGGAAAATGTATCTTAGATATGCGTTTATTTAAGAAGAGTCACCATAACAACAATGCAAATGATTCAAGATAGATTAATCGGTTTTGCATAATTAAAAAAGCAAGCAAGAGAAAAAAGAAGAGAAGAAAATGATAAGGATGCACAAAAGTCTAAAGTAATACAAAATAATTATAGAAAATACTTTTTAAATTGAAATTGGAAAAGTCAATATTCTAAGACTATTTAGGATGAGAGGCACTCAGTAACACTATAAATAGCCCATAAATGCGGAAAAGGTCCTAATTAGCAAATACAAGTAGTTTTTTTGCCCGAATGATGAATGTGGAAACAATTATTCCAATTATAATACTTCAGGTAAAGGCTATTATAAATTGGAAAATCAATTATTGATAAAATTAGTATTAACTTAGCAAGACACGAAACCTAGCCGCCTAACAGCAAGGCAAACTACCACTTCGGCCAGCCCACTGTGACCGGGGTAAAATTTCTTCCCTTTCTCGGACAGTCTGATGGTGGCGATTAGGGAATCGTACAGTTTTAAGAGGGATGTGATGAAGGTGATCACATACTACGTGGAAAACCTTCCCTTGCACGTGGATCACCGAGCGCTGCGCAATCTAATCATACAGAGGTGGAAGCTTCCTCCTTTTGGTAGATTAGTCGATGTCTTCATTCCATCCAGGAGAAATAAGGCAAGGAAATGATTTGGGTTTGTGCGATTTGATTGGGTAGGGAATAGAATTGACATGGAATTGGCCTTGGATCGGCAATATATTGGAGCATCGGCGTTAAGAGCCAATCTGGGCCGAATCGGAGGGAAGGGACTAGGCTAATTGAATCAGATTGATAAGGAGAAAACACGCTTGGGGAGGGAATGAAATACAAGGGATTACAAACAGAAGGGAAGGAAAAGGTATTACACGCCTAAACTGGGTACGGGAAAGCAATCAGATACCATGACTGATTTGAACACAGAAGGTAATCATAGGCATAATCCCGTTGCCAAAGATGACAGTGGCATACACCTAGACAGCCGCGAACCAAATCCTATGGAGGTTAAAGAGTTGGAAAATGAGGAGGTTGAGACGTTAGATTTGGAAATCCCGCCAGAAAATAAGGACTGGTTATCACGAAGCGTAATAGGTATCCTTCGGAAGATAGAGGACATCCCGGAAATCCAAGAGTTGGTTCTTGAGATGGGGTGGATATGTGAAACACGTATACTTAGTCGGGTTTGGTCTGGTTGGAATTTGACAGAATGGAAGACAGAGAGAACGCGATCAACAACAATAACGAGGACATTTAACACTTGTTCTCCAAGGCAGTCCCTTGGACAGAGGACCTATCCATGGTTGGTAGATTATGTTGGGTTCAATGTGTAGGGATTCCGATACAGAGTTGGGGATATGAGGCATTCGAGAAAATTGGGCAGAAGTTGGGGAAATTAGTGGTCGTGGATGACAATACTCTAGCTCGTAGAAGGTTTGATGTAGCCAGGATTTTAATTATGACTGATCACCAACATATCAAAGAGGATATTCGAGTGAAGGTAGCGGATAGGTTGTATGTGGTGAGCTGCTACGAGGAATCATTACAGGGGGCAATATATAACTTGGACTGGATGATTGGTGTTAAATCAGACGAAGAGGGGTCCGAGGAGGACAACGAAGCCGCTGCGTTTGAGGAAGTGGATGAAGTAGGGGACACCGACCACCATAGTGCTACTCAGGACATGGTGGCACAAGTGATGGATACTGACACGCACATTCCAAATACGCAGGCCATGAGTGAATATCCATTTGTGACTATGCGAAGAAGGAGTGAGAAGGTTAAACGCATCGTGGCTAATGAAGAAGCATTACGGACCTTCGACCGAGAGAGGTTTGGGGTGGAAGTGGACAACGTTTGTAGATAGGATGGCTGTGGCTTTATTGGAGTCAATATAGGTCGTAATGGTTTAGTTTCTTTCGTGGAATTGTAGGAGTTTACTTTCATGAAGGAACATGAGTTTTATCAAGAAAATGATTCAAGAAGAGCATGCATCATTTTGCTTAATTCAACAGAGTAAAAGAGAGGAGGTTGATGACTACCTCATTCATGCGCTAGGAAGCGTTAGCGAGACCCGATGGGCTTATGCTCCATCGGCCGGGAGATCAGGAGGGCTTGTGTCGTTGTGGGATTCCACGGTTTTCAGGATGGAGCAAACTGAGGTGGAGAATAATTACTTATGGATAGAGGGCGCTCTTATAGAAGGAAATTTTCGGTGTGCGGTGCTGAATATGTATGCTCCAAACGATATGGATCTCCGAGAGCAGTTATGGGAGGTGTTGGGTAGGAAAATAGAGAGTGTTGTGCTTCCTGTGCTAGCAGTAGGTGATTTTAATGAAATTCTAGCCCATTCTGACCGTTTAAATGGGGCAAACAACTCGAGGGGTATGGCTGCATTTTAGGGATGGGTGGATAGATGTGGCCTGCACGACGTTCATCTAGTTGGGAGGTGGTTTACTTGGTCCAACACCATCAGCAGGAGTAGGTTAGACAGAGTTTTTGTTCAAGCTGAGTGGTTAAATTACATATCTGATAGTGTGCTCACAGCGCTTGACAGGAATGGTTCCGATCATGCGCCTTTGTTCTTAAGACAGGAAAGGGTTGATTGGGGGCCTAAACCATTTCGAGACTTAGCGATCTGGTGGGACGATAGAGGGTTCAGACAATTGGTGGCGGGGTGGTGGGTGGAAGCAGGTGTTGAATTCCCAGGTAACTTCAGAGTTGTTAGTATGATGCGGTATTTGAAGCAGAAAATTAAGACTTGGAACAAGGATATTTTCGGCCATGTGGAAACCAAGTTGAAAGTACTCCAAGAGAGGTATGAGGCTATTGAGCGGCTCGCTGATGAGCGCTCCTTATCCCAAGATGAGCAAAATCAGCAGAATGCTTTAAGGCATCAGTTATGGGCTCAGCAGGATCGGGTGGACAGATTCTGGCAACAGAAGAACAAATTAAAATGGAATATCTAGGGAGATCGCAACACCAGGTATTTTCACAGGATGGCGAAGATGGGGAGGAACAGAAATACCATTAGAGTGATGGAGACGCCAACTACTAGATTGACAAACCCAGTTGCCATAAAGCAGGCAGCTGTCCAGTATTATGAGTCCTTCTTCCAATCAATGAGCTGGGACAGACCGCGTATACAAGATTTGGGTTTTAATAAGCTGGCAGAGAAGGAAGTGAGAGGGTTGGAGAGGAAGGTCACTCAGTCAGAAATATGGGAGGCGGTGAAAGACTGCGACGGCAAGAAATCTCCTGGTCCGGATGGTTTCTCTTTCAGGTTTCTGCAAAAAGCGTGGGACGTTGTGGGGAAGGACTATTGCCATCTTATCTAGGAGTTCTTTAGAACCGGTAAATTTCCATCGGGAGTGAATTAGTCATTTTTGACTCTCATTCCTAAGTTTCCGGAGGCTACACGGTTTAATGAGTATCGTCCAATCAGCTTGCTTAGTAGTTACTACAAAATTATGTCCAAGGTTTTGGCGAAAAGGTTAAGTGAAGTTATAGCTCAAGTTGTTAGTAGGCCTCAATATGGCTTCATCAGAGGAAGACAAACGCTGGATTGTGTCATGACGGCTAGCGAGGTGGTTCATCATTTGCAAGTGACTAAGTAGTAAGGACTGCTTCTCAAACTGGATTCGAGAAGGCCTATGATTTAGTCGAATGGGATTACTTAGAGGATGTGATGAGACTTATGGGTTTTGGAGTGAGATGGAGGGGCTGGATTCGGCAATGTATCAGCACGAATAAGGCTTCGGTGTTGATTAATGGGTCGCCATCGGGGCAGTTCGGGGTAGGAAGAGGTTTGCATCAGGGATGTTCTATGTCCTTGTTCTTGTTCAACATCGCGGTAGAGGGGCTACATCGCTTATTTGTTCGGGCAGAGGAGGTGGGGATTACGAGGGGTGTAGGTAATCCGGTGGCAGGGTGGCATGTGAGTCATCTTCAGTTTGCTGATGACACTTTGATATTCGTGAACAACAACGAAGAGGAGCTGCAGGGCGTGAAGGGGACCTTGAGATGGTTTGACGTTTTTGTAGGTCTTCGGGTAAACTTCCACAAAAGCACGCTGATAGGAGTTAATGTCAGTGAGCAGATTGGGGGTATTTTAGCTAGGCGGGCGGGTTGCAAGTATGAGAAGCTCCCGTTCAGATACCTAGGGTCGTTGGTGGGTTTCAATCCAAAGAGAAAATCGGGATGGCAGTTTCTAGTCCAGAAAATGAGGAAAAAGCTTGCTACATGGAAAGGACATCTTCTTTCGGTGGGAGGTCGAGTGACTTTGATCAATCTGCGCTTGCGAGCCTCCCGGTATACAACATGTCTATATATAGAATGCCAAAGACCGTCGCTAACCAATGTGAAGGGGTGATGCGTCGTTTTCTATGGAGTGGTGGCGATACTAAGATGGGTTTGGTTAAGGTTAGATGGGAGCAAGTTACGCCCACGACTGAGTATGAGGGATTGGGAATTGGGAGGATTCAAGATCAAAATGTAACGCTGCTTTTTAAATGGCTATGGGAGTTGGTGAGTGGGAGCAAGAAGCTATGGGTAGATATCATACGGAGACAGTACAGTATTCTTTCCATAGGGGACTTGTGGAGGGGAAGGGAGGTTAAACTCTCCCCAATTTTGAGCGATATATGGCGGGTGTGCGGTAAAGGGAGTGACTTCTTTGAGATGTGGACTGACCACACTTCGTTACAAATTAGAGAGGGGAGTTTAGTTAGTTTTTGGTGGGATACTTGGGCTGGGAAGAAGCCTTTGGCTGTGTTGCAGCCTCGGTTATTTCATTTAACGAGTAACCAAAATGGTTTCGTCAAGGATTTTTGCATATGGAACGGTTTGGGTTGAGAATGGGAGAGTATTTGGAGGAGGGGCATGTTTGAATGGGAAAGAGATAAGTGGGAGTGTTTGAGGGTGCGGCTGCCTGTTCCAAACAGGGGAAGGCAACAAGTGAAAATTCGTTGGGAGTTAGATAAATCGGGATCTTACACCGTTAACTCGGGGTACAAGAAATGGGAAGCATCTAGGTCGCAGCTAGATCCTCTGCTTCGGTCATGATGGACTGGTTTGGTGCCATTTAGAGTGGAATTTTTCCTCTGGTCTGCGTTACAGGAGAGAATTGTGACAAAGGCGTTTCTGGTGAGACGTAACATTATATCCGTCTCTTTGATTAACTGCCCGATGTGCCATAATGAAGAAGAGAACGTCACTTACCTGCTCTTGCGTTGCGAGATAGCGAGGGGAGTGTGGGAGTTTCTCATGCGTTGGTTGGGAGTGGTCGGTTGCCTGCCTCAAAACTTGGCGGATCTTTGGAGGCAATTAGAGAGTTATTTGCCCGGTTTTGATAAACAACGCAGTAGGAGTTGGAAAACTCTATTTTATGCTTCGATCTGGACTATGTGGAAGCTCCGTAATGAGGTGGTGTTTAGACACTCAGTTTTCAGTGTTTCGCGGTGTATGAATATGATATTTTCTGTATGGCATTGGTGGTTGAAAAGTAAGGACTGTGCTTTTGCGTACAGCATGTATGACATGCAGCAGTCCCCGACATGGCTTATGTCTCTCCGCATAGTGGTTCCCAGTTGATGTTCTCGTTGTGTTCGTTGTCAGGGTGTAGTCTCAGCTAGCAGCTGGTTGTTTTTCCTTTTTCCTTTGCTTTGTGATTTTTCCAGCGCGTCTGCTGGCTTTTTTTTTTCCAGCAGCTTTGCTGCTTTGTTTTGTGTTCGTGTCATGTTCTTCATGACCTTCTTCAATAATATTCTGCCTATAAAAAGAGGTAAAGGCTATTGTGAACACTCCATTTTGACCTTTCCATAAATTAATTCATATTTTGGACCGAAATGTATTTTCGACCTCGTCTCAAGGACCGAAATTGAAGCCCATACCCACAAAAACTAAACTCAACTCTAAGGACCAAACCTATCTTTCCTAAGCCGAAGAATCTTTAAGCTCAGCTCGCCAACAAGTGGGCACCGAGCGGAGCTGTTCTCCACCAATGAGTAAAGAGCTGGGCAACGTGGCTGATACGAGCATGGATCCGTACATTGCCAACGAAAGGCCTCCCGCTTGGCCTAGCTTCCCTGAACGCGCATACCACCAGGCCCTAGGCGGTATACCGTCAGTTCGACATGATGAGTCATTTTGGAGCAGCGAGACTAGTGGTATACCGTTAGGCTATTGGCGGTATACCGCTAGCTTTTTCTCAAGGCATTCTGAGCTCTTCAAGTGGCCAATAAGGGAGCGTCCAAGGCCCAATGTTAAGGGTATTTTGGGGGGTTTTCCCATGTAATAAGTTATTAGTATAAATAGTGAGTGATAGACTTATTTTATACTTGTCTTGAATTTGAGTGTATCTCCTTCTAAGACCATATTTTAGTTTAGCAATTAGGGTTCTTGGAACCGGGGCTATTAGGGCTGAAATCCATCATCTATCCTTCTTGTCAAGGTAGCCGGGTTGTTCACTCTTGTTAGTGAAAGGGTCGGTCTTGATTAGAGATCTTTATCTTACTTTGTCACAAGGTTGCCTTACCAAGTTGTAAGGAGGGTTTGTTGGGTATTATAGGTTCAATACAAGTTATCATCAATACATCTTCAATCTCCATCCATTATTTCCGCTGCACCATTTCCACATCTCCTTCTTACGATGTTATCTTCTTCATACTCGTCCCAACATCTCTTCCGTCTTCCATCAACGCCAACCTTCCAAAGAGGACTAGATTCGTGCTTCTCCATCTATTTCGGTCATCTTCTCCAAATTAGAATCAAGATCTTATTATGTAGTAGCAGAGCATTTGGCTGTCCTCTAGGTTGGTATTCTTGAGTTTTTGACCATTTTTGTGGTTGAAATCTTCTTCCCATTCGTTTATCTTGTGTTTGATTTTTTGTCCGAAAATTATCTTGTTTGTGTCTGTTTTTCTTTCTGTTTTGTGTTTGTTGTCCCACCCAGAAAATTCTGAAATTTTACGTGCTTAAACTTCAATCTGTGTGGAACAACTTTTGTTTTTTGTATCAACTGTAATTTCGGTGAAAGTTTCATACCTTTTGGCCAAAATAGAAAAGTGTGCAGATTTTTACCGAGAAAAATAGTTCCTGTGTTTGAGTCTGTTTTTAGTGTCTTCTAGTTGGAATTTGTTTTTCTTTCCTTCATTAAAGTTGTAGATCCATGTCTTAGGAGTCTGTCTGTTAAATTTCATCATTTTTAGTCATTGTTTTCTATATTTTCGAGTCAGTCCATGAAGGTTTGTCCAAAACATTCATAGTGTTCTTCATGTTCTTCATGTGTTCTCGAGTCTTTCCTCTTTTTAATCCTTTTTGTTTGAGTCTGCCTCTTAAATATTGTTTCTCGTGTTGTTTAATCTTCATCTCCAATGTTCACATGTGAGTCTTTGATCTGCCAAAGTACATTCAATTAATGCATGCACATGTTATTGTTCGGTTGACCACTTTGGAAGAACAATCTCTTACACCCTCTTCCACCTTTCTTACACTTGTGTCATGCTTTACTAACCCTTTGCCGCAGCCTTCTTCCCCCACCACTCCAACGTTCTTCTTGAATTAATGCACACTTGGCAAAGACAAAAGGCATCTTTTTTTGTCTAGCCATTTTTGGTAAGTTTTCCAACCAACTACCTCACTCACTACTTTTCAAAACTTTTCTCTCCTCTCTTGTAGTCTTTGCTGCCCTCTTGCTAAAAGAAACGAAAGCAAGTTCAAAACAAAAAAGAATTCCAAAAAGAGAAAAGAAAAGAAAAGAAAGGAATTCAAAAAAAAAAAATAAGAATAAAAGAAAAGTGAGCAAAGACAAGAGGAGATGAGTAGGCTTTCGGTGACATATGTAGTGGTTGGTTGTATGCTTATTTGAATTTCAAAAGAACAACATTCAAATTTCCCTCCCTTTTCCCTCCAAATTTCTAACCCCGCATCCCTTTCCTTTTTGTTTCTTCTTGTGTCTAATTCTTCTTGTGTTATTTCTTCTTGTGTAGCTTGTGTCTTAGAGTTTTCTTTATTATTTCCTTGCATGCTTTCTCTAATCCAAGTCCATTTAGTGTTCATTCAAGCATTCATTTCTTGAGCACTCGGTTGGCTTTCTTTCCTTTCTTTATAGCTCGTGTGTTCCTTGCCTTTCTTGTGCGGTTCTTGAGACTTGGTGTCCACATTGGCTTACGTATTGGATGAATAAGAAGTAGCGAGTGTTTGTGACACTTTTCGAGTGTTATACACAAGTGCAAACACGTGAGTGGAGTGTCTAACCCCATTTCCTATATCAATTGCGTTTGTTTCTTTTGTAGGTACATTTCAACATGGCTAGTGCCCGCCGACATCACTCATATGAGCCCTATGTCCCGTCTGCCCATAGGGTTGCGCCTTCTAGCCAAGCTCGTCATGACCGAGACTTCTACACCGAGGCTGCATATTCTCCAAGCCATGGCCTAGGTCCTTCATCCTACCAAGGCCGTGGCTATGGCTCCACTACTAGCATTTTTGTCCGGCGACCTCCTCAACATTCCTATGGTCATTTTCCTTCATATGCAAGAGAGTCATCTTATGTAAGAGATCCTTCCTAAACTTATGCACGTTCCTTTGAACAAGCACCGCATTATGACCTCAAGGACTCTTATGGCCAAGATCATATGGCGAGAGTAAGTGCCAAAGAGGTAGTATCGGGTTCGGATAAGTCTTCCACCTTTGAGTCGGTTATGGCGTCCCTTCAGGCGAGCATGAAAGAAAATTTAGCCCAAATGGTGCTCCACGGGGAGAAAGTAGTGCATAGTTTCTGGATGGTGGAGCAAGAGTACACCAAGCAACTTGGCCAAGGTAAAATGGTTGATGCAAAGCGTGTGGAGTGTGTTGTTACACCTAGTACTTGTTCATCCATGGCACCACCCATTGTTGAGTCTAGTATTGTCTCTTGCGATCCTTATTCGAGTGAGGGGACTTTGGCTTCATTTAGAGAGGAAATACTTATCGTGCAGCCATTTGATGAGGCAAGCCTTCCATTTCAAGAGGGATTGGATGATTTGGAGGTCAATTCGGGTGGCAATGATCAAGCGGCAGAAGATAACAAGGGCTTACAAATTGAGACTTCTACAGGTTGTCATACGAGGGCCTTTCATTGTCTTGCATTGCAGCACATATTTAAGTCCCTTGGCAGCGATTTTTCGATCATCCCGGCGGTACCTACCCATAGCTACTCGGACTTGTTCCTCCTTAGACTTGAGCATCTTGGCCGAGTCTCCTCCGTCACTCTTTTGGATCTTCATCTTGGCCGAGTCTCCTCTGTCACTTCTTTAGCCCCTCATCTTGACCCATTTCCCCAATGGTTGGAAAGGGACATGGTGCGACGGAGAGCAATGGAAGTTCTTGTGCTTAAATCTCCATCTACCCTTTCGATATTTCACACTATCCATGGCCTAGATTCGAGGACGAATCTCCTCAAATGGGGATGGGATGATACGAGTGTGGATCCGTACATTGCCAACAAAAGGCCTCCTGCTTGGCCTAGCTTCCCCGAACGCGCACGAAGAGAAGGCCAAGACAAGTGTTGCTGCCAGACCCTATCGCCAGCTTCGACATGATGAGTCATTTTGGAGCAGCGAGACTAGCAGCATACCGTTAGGCCATTGGCGGTATACCGCTAGCTCTTTCTCAAGGCATTCCGAGCTCTCCAAGGCCCAATGTTAAGGGTATTTTAGGGGTTTTCCCATGTAATAAGTTATTAGTATAAATAGTGAGTGATAGGCTTATTTTAGACTTGTCTTGAATTTGAGTGTATCTCCTTCTAAGACCATATTTTAGTTTAGCAATTAGGGTTCTTGGAACCGGGGTTGTTAGGGCTGAAATCCATCATCTATCCTTCTTGTCAAGGTAGTCGGGTTGTTCACTCTTGTTAGTGAAAGGGTCGGTCTTGATTAGAGATCTTTATCTTACTTTGTAACAAGGTTGCCTTACCAAGTTGTAAGGAGGGTTTGTTGGGTACAAGTTCAATACAAGTTATCATCAATACATCTTCAATCTCCATCCATTATTTCCGCTGCACCATTTTCGCATCTCCTTCTTATGACGTTATCCTCTCCATACTCGTCCCAACATCTCTTCCGTCTTCCATCAACGCCAACCTCCCAAAGATGACTAGATCCGTGCTTCTCCATCTATTTCGGTCATCTTCTCCAAATCGAAACCAAGATCTTATTAGTGGCCACAGATTGGTGGTGACATGTCCTACACGTCAGCAGTTGAGCCGCGAGACTATCTAAATTCACTTGCTTATCCCCTGAAAATCTTGATTTTTCCTTAATTTTCTTTATTTCGAAAATTCTGAAAATCAACCATTTTCTCACTATAAATACAACCCTCCATCATATTCATTTGCATCCTAAAATTACCTAACAAAACTCCAAAGCTCTACCAAACCTCTTTCTAGAATAAACTTCTCTTCTTCTTTTGAGTTGTTTATTAAGATCACCTTGTTCAGAGATCTTTCAAAACCCTTCACCCAATCATCGGTCGATTAAAAAGTTGTCAAGAGTACGGTCCAAAAGAACAGGTAAGTTCCAAATCTCTTTTCAATTAATTTCAATTATTTTTTACTAATCTTGTTCAGAGATCTTTCAAAACCCTTCACCCAATCGTTGGTCAATTAAGAAGTGGTCGAGAGTATAATCCAAAAGAACAGATAAATTTCAAATCTCTTTTAAATTAATTTCAATTCCTTTTGACTAACTCCCCCCACCTCTCCCCTCCCCAACTCATACTGACGAAGAATGATTGATGTTGCGAATTTGTTTGCATTATTCACTTAGTCTAAATATGCATGTCCCCACCTTTGTTGTGCTAGCCCCAATCTGAATGATGTCGCTTTACATGAATGATTCAAAACTACGCTTAGTATGATTTCTCTTCGGGATAATACGCAAGCGATCTTCACATATTCAACCATAATTTTAATCCTTGTTTCATGAATCGATATCATTTGAATTGGAAATAACTTGATTGTTCTGACTAACTTCGATGTGATCTAATTTTCAATCGATATTAAAAACTCTAAATACGCATTTTAGTCCTTACGTTTGTCTAAGATTTTAGAATTAGTCCTTACGTTTGTCTTTGCCTAAAATTGATCCTCATTTTTGTATAATTGGCTGAAATCAGTCAAATTAATTTAATTTAATTAATATTTAATTTTCAAAAATTCCAAAAAAATATTGTCTTTTATTAAAATCCTACATGGAATTAATAACAAAGATAAGGAATTTTTTTTTAATATTATTTTGACCATGTTATCATACTAGGTAGGATATTAGTTAGGAAACATTTTCTAGAATTTCTTGAAAATAAAAAATTAATTTAATTAACTGATTCAGCCAATTATATAAATATGGGGATCAATTTCGGCTAAAGTCAAATGTAAGGACTAATTCTAGAATTTTAGACAAACGTAGGGACTAGAATAAACATTTAGCCTATTAAAAATGTTAAATCAATTTTATGTTTGTATAAACCTTGCATGTGCTTTTGGTGTATTTCGTCGAGTATTTTCTTGTATATTTCGTCAATTCATTTTGAGACCTTATTTTTTTTCCTTTTCCTTCTCTTTTTTCGAATCTCGTTAATAAGAGCAATGCAAAAAACCCGAAACCCAAAAATCTGAACCAAACTAGTTGAGAACCAAACCAAAAAATTGGGTACCCAAATCGAAAAAGGACTAAAGGAACCCAATCGAAAATCGAATCAAGTTTTTTTAGTATTGGGTGCTTGATCCGAAAGCAATTGCGTACATGAACAACCCCAATTGAACCAATCCGAAAAACCCAAAAAATCTGGAAAAAAAAACTCAATGAAAAACTAAAACTAAAATAATATTTAATTTAAAAAATAACTAATTAATGCCATATAGAATAATTAAGTTACTATAAAAATATTTAATTTAAAAAATAACTAATTAATTAATGTACTCCTTTAATCAATAATGAATTCACTAAGTGAAATATTTATATTTGTAATAATTAAATGATATTAATTAGTATATTTACATTAGTTAAGTATATTTAATTTTTCTATAGTAGTTTATGTGACTTTTTTGAAAAACGTGGATGTGAAATACTTTAATATTTAAATATTAAAAATAAATTTATCATATTAAGCAAACTAAAACAAAGATAATAAAAAACACATGAAATGGCTTGATAAAAAACAACCAAACTAATAAAATCAAGCTCAATTATAAAAATAACTCGAATGATTTAACCGGTCCGATTTTAAAAACCCAAAATTTCAAACCAAAATTCATATTTAATATAACTAATTCACCGCCCAAACCGATCCGGTTCAATACTCAGTCAAACGGATACCCGGTTTGACTTGGTGAAAAATTTAACAATTCCAACCGAACTAGTTATATGGTACCCAAACCAAAATCATAAACAAGTCGGGTACCTAAACCATGAACACCCCTACTCGTTATAAAGAATGTCCAAATGGAAGAATCATCAATGGTTATCAAAACCCAAATGAGTAGGGTGCCTAACACACTTCCCTTTTTGTTAAAGTCCCCTAATTCAAAATATTTTTTTCACAAACTTGTGTGTTTTCACATAAATAACATTTTTTGGGTATCAAGTCAAATTAATTGTGTTTTATGTTAAATTGGCATTATATTTTTCTTTATTTTTCATAATAAGTGAAGTCACGACTCCAATTTTCTGCACCTAGTGCCTTGTAAATTTGAGTTTAAACATTTGTTTAATAAAATTGTCACAAGACTTTTTATTAAATAAATAACCGAAAATAAAATAAATAGGGTTTAGATTCCATGTTCACACGAATGCATGTTAACTCCGAGCAATTATTAGATTCTGATAGTTCTGAGCACGGGGGTGTGGGTATTGTTGTAACTGGGACCGTCTGGTTGTGGATTGGTTGTCTGGCGATGACCTGCAAGGGGCCGGAGTTGGGACTCCTGCAAAGGGTCTCCAACGATCAAGTTAGTATTAGGGGGGATGAAATAATATGCATGTAGTGTATTTTGGGGTTCTTCAGTACTTACCTTCTCCTCAAGGTGAGGGGGGGTATTTATATGGGTCCTTAGGCACAAGTTCCCATGTTAGTTCTCCCTACAGCATGTCTGTTGCAGGGGGTAAGTGGAGTTGGTCCGCAGCATTAAATGAGGGCAGGCTCATTTAATGCGGTTAGTGAAACAGTGACGTTCCGTCAACAGTGTCTCTGCCACATAAGCAAGTAAGTACACATTGGCGACAGGGTCTTGACGCCCTATGGTCTTAGCGCCCGGGGTTTACGCCCGTTGACGGCTCTGTTGACTATGAGGGTTATCGCCTGGGGCGTGCGGGTGATGGAAAGACCGGATTGCCCTTAACCCTTTTGTTATGTATTATCAGATTCAAATAGAAATTCTCTGTAGACAGATAGTATATTAATTACTTAACGGGGATTAAATTTTAGAGTTTACTCACGGAGAATCTCCTCGGTAATTTGTGGATTGGAGGACCTCAGCTCACCATCATCGGGCAGGCCTCATTTCTAGCATCATTATATATCATAGGGCATTAAAATGTGTCAATGTTTTAAAATGGAATAAGATATTTAAATGAGTAATCTGTTTTGTGTTTTTTTGGTTCTATTGGTATCATGATTTTTTTTTTGTTTCTCGTTAATAACTTACTATTTTAATTATTATGTTTTTCTATGTTTTTTTCCATATTAAAGTTTAATATACTTTTAAATTAATTTTACATAATTAAATATGTTGCAATATTTTTTTGACAAATTCTACAATTTTTTTTTCTTCATTTTTTCTCATTTTTTTCATTTTTCTTGGCCTTTTTATATGCACTTTTAAAACGTGTGGACTATAACAAAAAAATCATCACACATAGAGAATCATATAATTAGGAGGATAAACTTATTTGAAACAGGTTTCCCTATAAAAAAAATTGAAAACTAGTTTGAAAAATATTAGGATTAAATATAAATACTTAGTTAAAAAAAATCACAAACACAACGAGGGAAAATGTAATTAAGCCGTAATATGTCCGGAAAAATATCTAGACCAAAATGAAAAACAATAGTAAGGATGGCAATGGGGCGGGTAAGCACTATCTATACCCGCACCCATAAATTTACGGGTAATCCATACCCGCACCAACATCCATATGAAGCGGGTAAAAGAAGAGTAGTTGTACCCACGGATAATCCGCGAATACCCGCAGATACTCGCAAATTTTTTTGAATTTTAAATTTCAATCAAATTAATATATAAAAAAAATTCAATCTAATTTAATAACAATACCACACAATAATACGATACACTAATCCAACATGATAATCCATAATAATCCAACACATAATTTTACCTTATATTTTAACAAGGAAATCATTTTACTTAGGATTTTTTAGGAAAAAAAGATTACTTTATTTGATTATACTCCATAAAATTCATGAGAATTATTTTCTCCTTGTTTGGGTTAGTATTAAAATGGGAAAATGATATAAAACAACCCTGGACTTTAATGTTTTATTTTAGTGGAACCCTGAACTTTTTTTTTAATTAATCTCAACCCTAGTCTTCGCGGTAATGCAAAATTACAACCTTGCCGTTACAGAAATCTAACGTGGCACCGTTGACCCCGTTATGTGCCACGTCAACGAGTGTCTGCTTGCCACGTCCTCCCTCATCCATGTCAGCCTCCATGTGTCAAGTGGGGGGGACCACCACTCAACGACGCTGTTTCGCCTTTTTTCCCCTTCTTCGCAACCACCTCTCCCACCTTCTTCCTCACACCAACCTTCTCCGCCTTCTTGTTACCTTGCTTCCTACCGTTACTGCTCGCTGAAGAAGGAATGCTATGGTGATTCAAAAACACAAACGCGTCTTTACCGTCGCTGCTACTCCTAACAACCCGATCGCAAAGCCGCTAGAGCCTAGAGAAACCGGTGGAGTTACTCTTCCTGCACACCTCCAGCAACGCTTCTTCCACCACCTTCCCGACAGCGAGGCCTCGTCCCTACTGTTAGTGACAAAAAACTTCTTCAACGGCGGCCGGAGAGCAACCGTCTTTTCCTCCTTCAAATCGCTGGAGAAGAGAAGATCATCGCCTTTTCCTCCGTCTTTACCGTCTTTGCTGGATTGCTTGATTGATTAATTACTTGGATTAAATTGATTGAATTGTTGCTGATTAATTGCTTGGTTAATTTACTGTCAATTGATTTTGCTGGGTTAATTTGCAATCGAAATCACGGGTTGGTTTGTTGTGGTGGTGGTCTGCGGCGGTTTCCTGGAGGTAGAAGATGAAGTCAGTTTGGGTTAATAGGAACCGGGTTTGGTTTGTTGGGTCTGTGGGTTGGCTTGTTTGTATTTTTGGTTCTGATTGAAGACCAAGAGGAAAATGAAGGGGTGTCAGATCTAGAAATTCAAGATCTGTATTTTTTGATTTGTTGTTGTTGGTGGCGGCAGTGGCTGCTTGGGTGGTCAACGGCGGCAATGGCTGCTTGGGTGATCAGCGGCGGCAGTGGGAGAGATTGGAGGAAGAAGATGGCTTTAGGAAAAAAAGGGTTTGAGTGGCGGGCCCCTCTACCACTTGCATGCTGATGTGGCAGATTGAGAACGTGGAGAACTAACATGGCAACTGTAGGGAGGATGACGTGGCACATAACGGTGGTCAATGGTGCAACGTCAGATTTCTGTAACGGTAGGGTTGTAATTTTGCATTACCGCGAAAACCAAGGTTGAGATTAATTAAAAAAAAAGTTCAGGGTTCCACTAAAATAAAACATTAAAGTCCAGGGTTGTTTTATATCGTTTTCCCGTATTAAAATTATATTTGCTAATTACTTACAAATTTACATAATTATTAAAATTTACATAATTATTAATTTTCGGAGTCATATCGGAAGAAAAAAGAAGCAGAAAAGTGAGATGTTTGTTTTAAGTAGGCCTATCAAAATGAGTCCAGCCCGACGGATCGATTCGTACCCAACTCGTATTTCGACACGTCGGGTTATTTTTTCAACCCGTCAAATAACGGGTGAGATACGGGTCGATATATTTGACCTGTCTAATTTAAACCTCTCTCTTCGTGACCCACATCTCTCTCTCCCTCTACATCGACTTCCCTTCCTCCGTCATCCACGCCGCTGCTGCTGCTGCTTTCCTGGCTGCCACAGCAAAACTCCCAGCTTTTTGGGTCTCCTCCTCCTCCTCCTGCTCCATCACAGTAAGGTCTACAATTCTAGAAAAACCCCGCTGCAATTTGTCTTCTCTATTTATTTTGCTTTTTGTTTCTTATTAAATTGGATATATGTTTGATGCTATAGCATGTTTTGAGCTTGAATTTGCTAGGAAATAATTAAGGGGAATCAGTGTTCAAGTAGATACTAGTATTCAAAGATTATTGGCATGATTTAAATGGAATTAATTCGTTGAAAGCACAAGGGGTTCTGTAAACATGAAATGCTTACAGCCAGGTTCTGTAAACATGAATTAATTCGTTGAAAGCACAAAGATCATCAGATTTGTTCCTTTTAATTGGTTGCAAGTTAGGCTTTTGGACTCAATTTGTATAAGTGCCTTGATATGAAATGGTTTAGGAATGTAGTTCTGCAGTTGTTTCTGTCTACAATCAACTGTCTCCCATTATATCGTGCTTGGGATTAATCTGATGATCTTTGTGGCATCTGGATTGGCTATTTACTTCATGTGAAATGCTCTAAGAATGCGTTTCTTCTGTTGTTTCTGTCTATATATGAACTTCTTCACATATCTATGGTGCTTGGAA
>NBIL01038619.1:0-20484 GCA_002752925.1 Viola pubescens var. scabriuscula
GTTACTTTCCCGGAAATCTTAAATCCCAACCAAACACAAAAAACTAACATTCCCCTCAATCACTCTCCCGGGTATCACACAGTAAATGGGGAAAGTAAGATTCCGCCAACCAAACGCTACCTAAATAAGTTATTTAATTGAAGATGAAAAAAGTAATTATTTATTAAGAGTACTTTTATTGTTAAGTCTTAATAAGACAATGAGTATGTAGCTCGTTGATTGTTAGGCTGGTGGTAAAAATATCAGTAAAAATTCGAATCTCATATCCGCTTATATAAAAAAAAAAAACTTAAAAGGCCAACTCATTCTGAACAAAGTTACACTAACCTAGTGGGTATAGAGATATCACATGTACATTAGATTGTTTTAATTTTGTACTTTTACTCAATAAATAGAATTAGAATACCTCTTGGGTAACTATTGAGATAAAGTGATATTTTTTTTTTTTGTTCATGTGATAGTAATTCTTGTTTAATTTAGTTTTTATAGTAATTTTATGAAAAATCATAATATTTGCACACGTGGTTGTATTTCAACTTATTAATGTATATTGTTTTTATAACGTAAGGTGATGTTCGATCCTTGTAATAATAAGTAATAATATAACTATTTTTTTATATATTAACAATTAGTACTATTATAGTTTGGTTGGTGTTAGTGGAATTAATTGATGGAGATGTTGCTATTTCTAGGAATTAATTAAATTCCACGAATGTTTGGAATTGATGTATAGTTCTTTCCAACATAAAAATGCCATCTTGACTTTCTAATTCCAACCAGAAAGTCAAAACGAACGACAATTACAGCTAAACTAACAAATCATGTTGGCACGGCCTCTCATTTTCCATCAAATGATTTTTAACATACAAGTTTGGGTAATTAATTACTAGAATATCAAAGTTTAATTTGTTCAAAATTATTTTAGTTTACAATTATTCATTTGGTCAGAAAGAAATTCATGAGATGAAATTCATAAAAGATGATTAATGTGTTAGTGATGTCTTAATAGTGGAGAAATTTATTCGGTCTCCTATTTATCTTTTTTACGAGAAATTATTCACGTTCGAGTATGTCAACTTTGAAAAGTCAACCCCCATCTCATGTTTCCCTCTCATATATAAAACATAAGTTCTGGCAAGCATCAATCATCAAACTAAACAAGAGAAAAACATGGCAGCAGGCAACAACAACATTCCTGATCGAGAGCAAGTGCAGAAAGACATTGAGAAGCTAGAAGAGATAAACAAGAATCAAGAAGAGAGGGTTAGGGTTCTTGAAACGAGAGCTCTTCAAGTTGCAAACTTGTTCTTTGTCTTCCAAGGAGTCATTTTGACATCAACCTCTTCCTCTTCGAATACGATCGGATGCCACCGTTGGTGGGTTCCCTTCTGTCTCTCCCTCCTCGCTTCCATCCTCAACATTTTTTTCTTTTGGGGCATCGCCATGACTTTCTTGGCAACCAGTGAAGAACTTGACCAAAATCAAGAAGACTGTCGAGTGATGAGAGCTTGCTTGGTGACCAAGGCTCAAGTACACGAGGCAGATCCTGGAAGTAACATTCCAGGGTTGGAGAGAAGGGCATCAAGTTCCCAGAATGCGTCCAACACCATTAGAACTAAGCCGGATTCTCTTAAAACTCAGCAACGTAGAATTTTCGCGTATTCGGGGGTCGCATTGCTTATGGGATTCAGTGGAGTTATGCTATATGGCTGTAAAGCAATTCTTTGCCATCATCAATCAAATTAGTGGAGTGTGTACTGTTGATCGATTGATGTCTTTTTCTCGTTTCATTCTGGATTGAAATGTGTGTGTTTTGTGTGCATCTTTCATGTTGTTGGATACTGATTGGAATTGAATTCACCTGGATTCAATGATCCAACTGCAGGGTAATTCGATTTGCAAAGTTCTATGAAATGATCATTTGGTAAAACTTCAAATGTTTTTGACAAGTTAGATGGAGAAAAAAAAGCTTTCTTGCAACAATCCTCAATATATGGTTCCAAATTGTCAACAGATACATACGCTGGGAGCAAAGTTACGCATAAAACTAATGGGGGAACCGAAAATTTTACTCATCCCTGTAACTAGAATGAAATAATTCAATCAACAGAACTCAATGAAGTGATTCCAAGCACAAAGAATTCTTCGATCGAGTTCATAGAACTCTTTGTTCAAACAAATTCTATGATAGCATTATGCTTGTCAGCAAAAGAAACACAAATCTTATGCCATCACCCTTTCTTGTTCCTTTGATACATTGAATAGAAGTGAACATGTACTATCGATTCAATTATCACGGGCAAGTGAAACTAAACAAAAAAAAACTGCAAAGTAAGGTAGGAGCTCTTACACGAATGCGAAACACACACAAGCACTGAATCTGAATTCAATTTCACTCCAAAAAGTAAACCAGCAAAGAAATCTTCCAGACTATAAAATAGTAACCTCCGAAAAATACAATGCCACCTCGAGCTCATTTCTCTATGCATGGTCAACAGTCATGAATCAAAGGTGACCATGCTCGAACCTAGAACTCAGCCATGATACTGCACTTTAACTTAACAACCAAGTTGACTATTTAGTTGTAGCCAGCAGAGTACGAAATGCAATTGCACTTATTTGCGCCGTCTGTTTGTTGCCAAATCTGGGTTGCCTTTTCTCATCATGGCAACAAACTCGTCGTAGTTAATTCTTCCATCCTGCCAACACATGATCCATGAATACATTACCACCATTGCAAAGATGTGCAAGCCAATCATCATGGAAAAGGATCCATAGAGTGAACTCGGTAAATGTCTCAGTTTATAATGAGGACTATCATCATCTGGTTCACTGAAATTTGCTAATGAAAAATATAAACATCTGGGGATAGCCTGTGCTTCGTTTGTGAAGTGTAAAAGCAATATAATCAATAATAACTTAGTTTGAGGAGTACGTATCATAGCAGATTTGGAGTTAACAGATTCATTTTCCGTGTTCTTTTCTTTTGTGCAAAATAAGATCTGTACTTGAAACACTAGCTCAAAATCATATAATGAGATAAACTGCTATATCAGAAGGCAAAATGATTAAAGCAAGAGACATACATGGTCTGTATCAACTTCTGCAATGATTTCTTTTATTGTTTTTGCATCACCCATATTATATTGCTTCAGGGCATGCTCCAATTCTTCCATTGAGATGTACCTAAAATTATCAAGATGCAAGATTTCACATAAAAATCAGAAAAATTAAGCGTAGAAGTTGGTGATAATAATAAAGTAAAAGTGGTTACCCGCTCTTGTCTTTATCAAAATATTCAAAGGCCTTATATAAGTGGTCCTCCCTATCCATTCTGTTCATATGCATAGTAGCTGTTATAAACTCGATGTAATCAATTGTTCCATTTCCATCCACATCAGCCTGAAAGAGCAGTGATGTTTACAATTTTCAGCAGAAAAATGAAACAGATAACTGAGAAAAGATATAAATATGTATCTAGTACATCTGAGGCAGCCAAAAAGGATATAATTCTAAAAATACAACATTCAGTTGTTGCTTTGAGCTATTGCCTATGCATCCAGCACCATTGTATCCTAAAGTTTCAAAGAATGAACTGTTATATTTCTAAATGGACTGCTGAAAAAATAGAGAAATGTTCAAATAAAGAACATTTGCAATGGTGAGAAGAAGGACATGACTCCTAACAAACAAGCATTCACAATGAACTGCATGCATATTTCCAATGACTGCTACCCATCTATGATCTCCCCAGAGTAAGGTAATGAGAGAGGAGAACTAGAAAATGCACTAGTGATTGTAAGTCCAAACCTTTACAGTTTAAGGATATATAAGCCACCTAGAAGTTGGAAGAAAATATAGACACGCATGCACAATCACTCACGCAGAACTATAAGATGCAAATACTATAGCAATTACTCAATTTCTCGGAGTTGTACATGGCTTGTCAAATTAAACATATTACAACAGTATACAAACAAATCAAAAATTTGTTCATGGAAGTTACAAAGTAGCAAGTTGTGTGATGTGTAACACTTTTATTCAGCATCAATATCTAATCTCATCACTGAAATTAGGCCACCAAGATGATATAATGTTCCAATTTGCTGACAGCCAAAATCTTCTTGGTTAATTATGTGGGATAAAAATAAGCTCAAGCAGAACCACTATATTAAATTCTTTAAAAAGATTTAATCAAGCAGAATAAAACTAGAAAAGAACAGAGATGCTACCGCTTCCATTAACTGCCTCACTTCCGACTCAGAAAGCTTAGTACCAAGCTTTGGGAGACCAGCTTTCAACTCTTCATAAGTGATTGTCCCACTGTTGTCTGTATCCATAGATTTGAACATTTCTTTCAAGCCCATAATTTCTTCCTCAGAAAGGTTTTCTGCAATTACCTGGAGATGAAAAAGACAAATGTCACTCCTGATAAAAATGATTCAATAGGCAAAGGATGCAATGGCATCCTCTATCGCCATTCATGGTACAAAGCCGGCCTAAGCCTACATTCAGAGATTAAAACAAGATGCTTGGCTTGACTTGAAAAGTGTTTCCTCCTAATCTCCATGAAAACATTGACAAAAATGAAGAAAATTTTTCCACATTGGCATCTTGAAGCTCCACAGAAGGCAACTAAAACTTGTTAAACTGACTTCCTTCACTGCTTTTTTTTGTGGTGTTCATTCTCCAACCTCAAGTACGCTTATATCAAGAGTGATAAAAATACTTTTAACAAAAAAATACAAACAAAAAAAAAAATTCACCTTTAGAGCTACTTTTTTAAGTTTGTTCATTGCCCTGAATTGCTTCATTCTACTTAGAACAGCTATATCAATAGGCTTATCAGATGCATCTCCATCTTTTCGCATCCATGGATGATCTGCATTGCATTTTTTGTCTTGTCAAGTCTTATTCCTCACTAAATAAGCACAATAATTCAGCAACTATTTAGATAACAACTTTCAAGCAAGATGGAGGGCAAATGCAAACAATCGGTATTCAAAACAATACCAGAAGTTCTCAACCTCTGCTAAATAGAGAAACCATTCACATTCACAGCTTGAGAACTCGTGTGTTTCTAAAATATCACATCTCCACAAATACTTATTATCTCACATATATTGATGGCCAATTAGTTAAAACTATGATGGTCTCCACCTCTCACTGCAGTCTTTGAGAAATCAAACTTACTTAGGACTTCAACAGCAGAAAGGCGTTCCACAGGATCAGCTCTTAGCATCTTCTTCACAAGATCTTTGGCACTGCTGGATATGGAAGGCCATGGATCAGAGGAGAAATCAAGATTCCCATGCAGGATGGAATCGAAAATTGCCCGTTCAGTCTCTGCAAATGGGAGAAGAGTAGAAAATAAGATGCACAACCATTAAGTAATGCACTTTACCAATTATTTTTCCATGAACCAATCCAGAAATTGAAACAGGAATCTTCACCATGATCAACTCCCGTGGATGATCTTAATTTAAAAGTAGCAATAACTATGGTGCTGAAAGAGTCACATGGTTCCATAATTAATAGGTTTTCAATCTGTAATCATGTTATAAAGTTCATACCTCCCCAGAATGGTGGGACCCCACTAAGAAGAATATACAGTATAATCCCAGCACTCCAAATATCAATCTCAGCTCCATAACTTCGGCGTAATACTTCAGGAGCAACATAGTATGCACTTCCGACAAGGTCTTTGAATACATCTCCTGCAATGACACGACAAATGAACCAAAAACGCTCAAACCTATCACCCACCCATAGGCCATCAAATAATGGTGAAAACGAAAGTAGTTTCAATTCTCAAGTCAAAAGCACTGCTAACATGCGTGTAAATACCAAAATGTAAACCCCATACACAAAAATTACCTGGCTTAAAAAACACGGAGAGTCCAAAATCAGTAGCTTTCAATGGCGAATCCTCACGTGTACTCAAGAAGAGGAAATTCTCAGGCTTCAAGTCCCTGTGGATTACTCCCAAAGTATGACAATTATGCACAACAGTCACCATCTGCCTACAAAGATTTGCTGCCTCCCTCTCTGAATAATGCCCCTTTGCTATGATCCGATCAAACAACTCTCCTCCCTCGCACAACTCCATAATCAAGTTCACCGAGTGCTTATCCTCAAATGCCCCCTTCAGCTCAACTATATTCCTACACACCCCATAACAGCAGAAATTGATAAATAAGCCAAACAAGCAATCCTAACAGTCTATAGTACAAAACTTCATGCTAGTTTATAATGTATAAAACCACTACATGCTTCGCATACATGAAAAGGGAGGCAATGTTATGAGATCGACCTGTGGCCGGTGAGGTGGTGCATGATCTGGACTTCACGGCGGACGTCTTCGATGTCGTCGAGGTTGATGAGTTTTCTGGTGGCGATGGATTTGCAAGCAAACTGCTGATGCGTTTCCTTGTGAGTGACTAAGTATGTAACACCAAACTGGCCGCGACCCAGTTCCCGCCCGAATGTGTAGATGCTACGGACATCTTCCATGGGCCGGCCGAGGACACGGCCGACGCCGGCGGAGGGTGGGTGGCTGGGTTGATCTTGTTCTTGGTGTTGATTGTATGAACTTGGTGGCGGAGGGCGAGGCGGAGGAGAGGAGTTTGGAGGAAGGACTGTGATGCCGGCATTGGAGGTAGCAGGAGCTTGGTGGTTTCCGCCAGACGCGGCGGTGTCAACGGTGGTGGTGGAGCTGGAGGGGAGGCCGCTGCAGTTGCCCATGTAGAGTAAAAGGGTATTTTGGTCAATGTTAGTCAACGGGGAGAGATGCAGTTTAAGACAAGTGAGCGTTCTTTTCTGTTAGTTTTTTTCTTTCTTTCTTACCGCTTGTCTTTTTCAATTAAACAGTGAATTGTATTTCCATTTTCCAGAGTTTTGTGGTGTTTTTTATTTGTTGGCTGATGGTCACAGGTCAGATCTGGGCTGAAAAATTGTGAGAGGACATGAACGACGGACCCTTTAAAATTGACTTTGGTGTTCCGAAGCCCGACACCACGTATCTGATTCACGTGGATATTTATAAAAAATAAAAAATAAATATTTTTTAATCGGGTACTTAGCGTTACTTTGTAAATATGAGTAGATACTTTCACGACACTTTAAGACACGTCAATCCTAATTTTTTTAGAAAAAAATAGTACTAAAATGAAAAATGAATAAATGAAAAAGGATATGACATTAGTTTTCTTGATTTGTTTATTATAGAACTTTTCACTTAATGGATCGGATATGAAGTCGATTTTGTTTAATGAAGAGTGAAGATAATAATACTAAAGTTTATTTATAGAGTTAAAATTAATGTAATCTCCTAGTTAAATTTTTTATATTTATTTTTAATTTATAAATTAATGAAAATGGGTTTTGCTAGTCGATAATATAATCTTTTACACTTGGTAAATTTAAGAAAAAAAGTACTATCTACAAAAGTGTTTTGTTAAAATGATACTACTATTATAACTACTAAGATAATTTGGGTTGATTATCGGTAATTACTGTTATTTATTTTCAATTATTATGGTTATATTAAAAAAATTACACAAAAATGAAAACATGCGTCTGCCGGGAGTCGAACCCGGGTCTATTGCTTGGAAGGCAATTATCCTAACCGTTGGACTACAAACGCTCGTTGGTTAACTTTCGCTGCAATAGAGGTATATAAATATGCCCAAAATACTTGGAGTATTCCTTATATAGTCTGCTACTTGTAAAGAGTGCTAGTAATATGGTTGGGGAATTCTAGTACGAGAGGCGGTCAACGCGCAGCATCTCTGGCTGACCTAGACGTTCAACTAGTCCCAATCAATCGCTCCAAGACCTGGAAGACGATTCGTCACCGAAGATCCACCGCTAGGTCGAACAACTCCAACCAGCTGGTCCAATCTATCACAGCTGCAAGACTTGGAAGACAATTTGTTGGTCGACATTCTGAGTCGAATCCCAACAAACTGATTCGTGTTTCGCTGTAAGTTAGTCTCCAAACGCGGGTACTCTCTAGTCCATACTTTAGGACCAGGTTCGTCGATAAACATGTTAAACTAGAAGATATTGATGCTCATGAGTACCAAAAGCGCTTGGCTATGGTTTGTGCGGTCAGCCTAACCTCTAAAAACCCCATCTTCAACTTCCCTGGTTCCAATTTAGGTTTTCTGCCCGAGAAAAGGGAATATGTTAGTATTGTTGTAGCCTCTTGCAATGACCTAATTCTATGCCACATCATTTTTACTAACATTGTTTTAGATATTTTATGCTTGAAAATAAAACTGAATGTTTTTTGGGTGAGATTTTCTTCGGAAACGCTTCTTGTTTGTAGTGTAAGTGTAACTTTATTGGAGAATTGATCATGAACAATCCTCCAACATAACTAATGCCCTAACAAAACACCGTGTTAGAAAAAAGATGCAACATCTCACAAAGTTGGAATAAAATATAGAGCAGCAAAAAATTTAACCCAGTTCACCTCATGATGCCACTGAAGTTTGAAAAAGAAGTTACAGTGAAGTTACACTAATTAATATTTAGTTCAAAGACCCACTCATCCAGCTATCAAACTTAACATATAGTATTAAATACAACAATAACAATAAAGTAAAAATTAATGTAATATATGTTGAAAATATATACTATAATGTAATTTAACATATATTTTTAAAAATAAATATTAAATTTCATGTCACTAAAGACACGCAGACGTTGACTAGTGATGTCATCGTAGCCACATGGGCGTTAATTATTGGTGAAGTCATAAAGTTTGATGTGGCAAACCTAGGTTAGGCATGCCACGTGATAAGTGAGGGACTAATTTTATCATACATACATACCAAAGTTGAGGGACTCTCATTATATTTCAAAAGTAAAAGGATAAAAAAGTATCATTTTAAAAGTTCAGGGACCAAAAGTATCATTTTACGGTTGTTTAATGAAGAAAATGGATACACTCATGTGTATATATGGGAACTACTTTGAACTTTTGGTAGGGAGGAGCAAGATGCCATGTCATTTTTAATTATCAATTTTAAGATGCTAAATATTATCATGCCATAAATGAAATTGAGGAACTTTGAATTGGATTGAAAAATCAGAAAATTGGCCCAATTTTGTGGAAGTTAAGGTTTAATTAAAAAAAAATGTGCCGAATTTATGGTGTAATTTGACATTTAGTGAATGCAGTGTGTTGTTTGAAAAAATAAAATAAACGTAGGGGCTAAAATTAACCGCTCACTATAGGAGATATTATACACTACTCATCAAGATTAATATAAGAAGGGGACCAGAATGGTCTATTTCCCATTTGGAGGAGTACAAGTGCAAAACAATGTTTACATTCTGTAGTCCCGAACAGTGATAGAAAAAAAGAGAAGGTGTTTAAAGTTGAGAATAAAATTTTGTGAGGTGTGGAGAAGAATTCATAAATAACTTAGCACATGTATGCATTGATGATTTTGGCAGGGATTAATTCATCAAGAAGGTGGTCCATTTGCATCTCCTCTGCTGCCAACCACCTGGTTTCAGAGGATCATGGAATAGTTTTGCAGCCTTTTAATCACTTGGGACTTGGGAGCATCCAATTCCTATATAATTAATTTAGGGAATAATTGAGCTCTCATATGTATTACATATTTTATGTGTTCATTCTCCTTTCTTAACAACACTGAATATCCACCCTCATGACTTTTACCACTAACTTTTTTCCTTAGTATGTGTCACACCGCGCGCGTATGGCGAAACATTGCGCAAAATATTCATCCGTGAAACATGGATAAGGAGGCTGCTACTTGTCTACGTTGATTGTGCAAACTAAATAGCACGTCGGAAAGAAAAGAGAAATGAAAGCCATATATAAATGATGGTGGATTTCCTTAAAATAATAAGGCCTTTTGTGAAAACCGTGTGGATTTAGACCCAAAGCGGACAGTATCTCAACATTAAGGAAGATTTGGGGTGGCTTTCACGACAGGAGAAGAGCGCGCTATTGTTGGGTGGGTGTCCAAAAAGTGGCATCTAAGTAATGTATGGCAAGGAAATACATATTCCTTGCTTTCATTTTTTAGTGAAGTCCATTAAAACCTCAAGTTCAGTTTATTAAAAAAAAAAAACCTCAAGTTCAGTTTAAATTTTGCACCTCAAGTAAGCACATCAAATGAAAGATAAGGAAGGCATCTGCTTACTTCTCCAAAAAGTCATGTTAATTTCCATAAAATTGAGAGGCATTTGCAAAATGTTCAACACAGAAATATGAAAGTTACATTCTAACAACATTTGTTACAGTCCATTCTTTTGGTGATTTATATACTAATTACTTGTTTGGTGATTCTTTTAGCATCTGCAAACCAAATTTGTTGAAGGACTAAGGAAGTTGCCCTGGATGGTGGCAGAATATCAGAATCTTGATTACCCACAAAAGTTATTTTTCCTAAAGGATTTTCATGCCATGCAGATCATCCAATGTCTGCTGAATTGCATTAATTCTGCATCCAACAGAGAGAATTTCTGGGAAAAACCAAGGTGGGGTGGTGGATATATATAGAATCTAATGGATAGATTAATCATTTAGTAAAGATTGTACGGTCAAATGGTTCTTCATTTATTCTTGTAATAATCTAATTCAATATATTATTATCTTGATCAGAAGCAAGAAAATTTTCAAGTCATTCTAATTTCTAGCTATCTGCAGCATATATTCCATGTATTCTTCAACTATATGTTCTGTTTTCATTCATAGTTAAAGCCTTCCTCAGATTGGTGCTCAAGAATATATAGTTTCTTTAATTAGGTTGGGTTTTATCAAAGCAGAAATGAAAGGTGTGGTGAAAATGGTGTATGTTGCATGAGCTAGCCATCCATATCCATCTGTCCTTCGCATCTAGTTAACACACAATTCTAAGCATCTATTCCTCTTTCCATTACCAAACCGAACACCGCTTGGCAAAGGATTGTTAGAGAAGGATGAGAGTCTCAAAACTTTGTGACGCGGCGGCATATATTACATAAGGGTATATTGATGATACCTTAGGAATTATGTCTTATCCAGAATCAAAAGAAAGAAACAAAATATATGTTTTAATTATTAGAAGCATGCCTGCATGACAAAACAACTTGTTAAGGAAGAAAACAAAATCTTGGGTTTGGGGCAACTAGTCTTTAGGTCAAGGTAATGTGGCAAATAAGGAAGCATCTCTAGACTCTAGATAGATGTGTCTTGGCATGTTCATAACATTTCTGTTTTCCTATTAGCCTAACTTGAGGAGCCTACATACCTAACAAAATCAACAAATTAGCAGCAAGAAAATGGAAATAATTAATCTTCACAATGCAAAACAAATAAAACCATTTTCTTGTTCTTTTTGTTTTTTAAGGAATAGGAACTGATGTTAGGATTGAAGTGGTTAAGGTTTTATGTTTCAAAAGAATGAAGTAACATTGTAGTTCTTGGTTTTTTCACCCCACTATATGTACTAGTTTTGGCTGAAGAACAGATTTAATTAAACGCTTACATCTCAGTGGTACTTCCTACAAGGAAAGGACTAAGAAGTGATTAGATTTCAGGTTCGAGTCCCTTAACTTGTAGTTTCTACCCATGATCGAAAAGAGAAAACGAAATGGTTAAGGATTTTCTGCAGATAAAAGTATATGGCTATGAAAGGTTATGAATTACTAAAGAGCTTGCAGCTCAATGGTACATCCTATTTGTAAAGAGGGATTAGATTTCAGGCTCGAGTCCCCTAACTTGTAAGTTCTATCTATGATCTAAAAACGAAAACCAGATGGTTAAGGATTTTCTGAAGATAAAAGATTTTCTGCAGAGAAGTGAATGAAATCTAAGCTAATGTCATGTTCTTCATAAACATGAAGCAAAATATTGAATGGTGTGAAAAAATCATCAATTTCTACCATGCATGCGTGCGTGACGAGTGAAAACCGTATGGTAAGATTCTCATTCTCCATCCATGCAGCATTATTGAGATTAAGCATCTCTATCGTGTATTTATAGTCAATTTTCTCTTCTATTATTGTAGCATTATTCTTACCCTCTATGTATCATATCCTGACTGGACACTTTCATGCTAGTTGCACCCCACAACTTAGCTTGCACATCCACTCTTTAAATTGCTCTATCCTTATCATACACATCTCACCTCCAAGAACATCAATTGCTCCTCTTATAAGCTCATTTCCTCCTCAAAACCTTAATTACTTGCCTCAAGATTACGGATTTCCTTGGAAAACAAGTTCAAGAACTTGAGTTTGCAATACTTAAATCGGAGAATGAATGGTAAGAAGGGATGCATCGAGATCAATATTCCATCGATGGCTACAACCAAATCCAAGCTGCCGGAAAATGGCAAGCTGGCAGCCGGAATTGAGGAATTCTCCTTCAAAGCTTGGATTTTGAGTGTGTGGCATTTTGTCACAGAAGACAGTGACAGAGTAATATTCTCACTCAAAGTGGGCCTAGCTGTGCTTCTAGTGTCTTTGCTTATACTATTCCAAGCACCTTATGATATATTTGGCACCAACATTATCTGGTCCATCCTCACAGTTGCAATTATGTTCGAATTTACAGTCGGTATGTATACGTATATATACATGCTGCTCATGTTCATAGTTGCAATCTAATAGCTTCCTAGATGATATTTAATATCGCGGGAAGTTACATAATATATAGTTAGGATAGGACCATTAAGACACTAACCACTCATGTTTGTGAATTTCTTAAGGTGCAACTTTCAATCGAGGATTCAACCGAGCACTTGGAAGCTTGCTTGCAGGAATACTAGCTATTGCAGTTGGTCAGATAGCTCTGCATTCTGGCCGGATTATTGAGCCTTTCGTAATTGGCATTAGCATCTTCGCAGTTGGTAAGTCTATCTTCTAACTTCTTAGATATAAGCAACAAAGATTGAAAAGTATAGATAGTACTTAGAAAACTAATCTGCAATTTTAACTGCAGGTACTATTACATCATTTATGAAACAATGGCCTTCACTTGTGCCATATGAATACGGGTTCCGTGTCATTCTCTTTACCTATTGCTTGATCATAGTCTCTGGGTTTCGGATGGGAACCCCGATAAGAACAGCAATGGATCGGCTCTACTCTATTGCCATTGGAGGGTTTGTTGCTGTACTTGTCAATGTACTGGTTTTTCCTATGTGGTCTGGAGAGCAATTGCACAAGGAACTTGTTAAGAATTTTAACTCAGTGGCTGACTCTCTTGAAGGTAAAGATAGTTCTGTAACTTCTAGTCATTTCAGAAATAAATATTATTACCAAGAAAATAAAAAAAGAGTCATCTTAATATATATATATTCATGACCATATTGCTAGAATGTGTGAAGAAATATTTAGAAGAAGAAGGGTTGGATCAAGAGTTTTCCAAGACTGTGATGGATGAGTTTCCAGATGAGCCAGCTTACAGGAGATGTAAAAGCACCCTGAATTCCTCCGCGAAACTCGAATCCTTGGTACGTTTATCTATCAACACAGTACTTTTCTTGTAACTTTAAGATTTTTTTGGAAATTAAACAGGCATCTCAGGGTGTTAACTACGATTATGTATCGATCCGGTGCCTAAATTTGACAGGCTAATTCAGCAAAATGGGAGCTACCGCATGGCAGGTTTCGACATTTCTTTTATCCATGGGCAGAGTATGTTAAAGTTGGAGCAGTCTTAAGATATTGTGCTTATGAGGTCATGGCTCTTCATGGTGTTCTACATTCTGAGATTCAGGTACTTCTCCTTAAAAGAATATTCAAGTTCTTCTGGACTGAACCAGATGCTAATATGAATACTATGTACTACATTATTCTTTGTTCTCTGTCTCACATCAGTTTGTGCTATGTAAGAAAAAACAATCAAAGATTGTATTCTTACCACATGGCTCATAGTCCTTCCAACAACAGAAGATTTAGAAGAATTGATTCAAAATCATGATAGACTTGTTTAATGTTTGTGCAGGCATGTTACAATCTCAGGGTTACATTCCAATCAGAGATTCGGGACGCGACAAGTTGCGCGGCGGAACTAGTGAGGAGCTTAGGGAAAGACATCAGTGACATGAAGAGAAGCACCAGCACTTTGCTAAGGAAGAAGGTTCACAGCTCAACCGAAAGACTTCAGCGCGCCATAGACATGCACTCCTATCTCCTCATATCCAACTTTGATCCTCCTGACAACTCCTCCAAGCCGCCAGTCAACAAGCTCCAACACACCATTTCAAACACGACAACGATATATGATTCATTGAATCCACCAATAGAGCTCTCTGATGTCAATCTCCTCGAAAAGAATTACACGAGCGAAACAAACCAAATTAACACAGCTTCAGGTGCACAACAAGTGGAGTCTTACCCTTACCATGATCAGATGATGAGGAAGCAATCAAGAAGGCTGCACTCGTGGCCGTCGAGGGAGGTGGATGCATATGAAGAAGAAGGAGGTCTCAGCATGGATTTGCTGCCTAAAATGAAGGCCTTAGAAAGCACTGCAGCACTGTCATTAGCAACTTTTACTTCGTTGCTCATCGAGTTCGTCGCGAGGCTCGATCACTTGGTAGAAGCAGTTGATGAACTCTCAAAGATGGCCAAGTTCAAACGGGAAGGTGTATAGGAAGATGTAAGACAACCCATAAAGAAATTATACATTGGCATCAAAATAACATCATGGAATGTATATGTTGATTATATATACAATACACCCCAATATTTTTAAAACAAAAGCCAAATTCGGTAGTATAACATCCTGGAAGGAGAAATGTAGCGCATGTTTGAGCTGCAAGTTGAGTAAGTATAGAAAAAAAAAAAAAAAGGTTAATGTTAAAATTAGTATTTGTACAATATTTGATTGATTGATTTGGTACCTCTTTTTTTTTTTGTCTTTAAATGGTACATATACTCAAAGAGAACGTCTTATTTGGTACCTCCACCTTACACCGTTAGCAAAGCACCGTTAAATGTCCTACGTGGCACGCCACGTCGGATCCTGCTGACGTGGTGTGTCACGTCGTCCGGATCTGACCCGATTTGTTAACCCACGGGTCGGCAAATTGAGTTTTTCAATTGGGTATGAACGACGCGTCGTTTAGCTTAACCCTTAATCCTAACTTCTTCCCAAACTCATTATTCATTTTTTTTTCTATTAAATTCATCTTTTTATTTACAAAGAAGAAAGATAGTGGAGATCTACACCATGTTTTATCTTCTTGTTCTTGCTCTTTTGTCAAAACTTTTTTGCAGTACCAGGAAATGCAAACATAGGTAGGCACGTTTGTATTTTCTGACATGAGTTTAATTCGATCTTCTTTTTCCAATTTTTCATAATTAACAATAAATAAGTAATTATCAATTAAAATACAGGAGATGAATTCGGACCATGTTCTGCGAATTTAGGATTCGACCTTGGTGTTGGATGAGAATGGAGGGAAGCGGGCCAAATATCCAGAATGCATATATCCAACCAAAATCTCCACCAATCGTTATAGATCTACCAAGATCCTTTCCCATAACACACAAACTAACCTCAATTAACAGTTGAACTCACTTATCAATCAACCATAAATATTTTATTAAATTTTATACCCAAAATATAAGTGAAATAAACCGATTAATTTAAATTATAAAGTAAAGTGGAAATCAAATGTCCAAATACAACTCTTCCAGGTTAAAACTAAGGTCTTTTAACGTTGAAAAAAATATTATTAATTGATTTGATGGATTTAGTTTAGTAGTAGGTCTTATTATTACTAGTATTATTACTACTATCCTTACAAATTTATAATTTTTTTAAAGATATAAAGTTTATAAGGTCAATAAAAAGGGTATTCGATTAGACCCTAATAAAAGGGTATATGCATGAGAAATTAGAAAAAAATAGGATAAAAATAGAGTACGAGGATTAGGTTAAAGAAATAGAGTAGGATATAAGCATGCGATTTTATCAAAGCACCCTATGCTATTCCTAGTCCGAATTGAGTCAAATGGCCAAATAACTTCTTTTTTTTACGCATATTGAGTTTTGATTAGAAATTATACTTAGCCCAATTATAACAAGGCCTTGTTGGGCGGATAAAAATTCGTGTCTATACCGATAGGCTTAATATGGTACCAGTACGGGTGTTTATCGGATCGGTAAGTCGGAGTTCAGTAATTTTGAGTTCGGGTTACGAAATTCCAAAGGGAATATGTGATGGATAAAAAATACAACATCATAAAAAAAAATGTCCTAAGTTCCTAACAACTTTAAAGGCTAGCTTCTAGGGTAAGTTATCTCAAGCTTGTGTGAATCTCATTATGCGAATAAGTAGGGTGACGCTTGAGGCTATGGATCCTTGCCTACGTGATGCGAAGTGTGGGGGTATGTAATGGATAAAAATTACTACACCGAAAAGAAATTTACTAACATATGAGGTTTATAAGGGGTACCGAAAATATTAATTCTCGCTCTTTACCCATGTGGGGTACCACGTGAAATTTTATTTCTATGATTTTTTTTAAAAATATTAAAATAATTAAAAGAATGTACCAATAAAAAAAATTTAAAAATCTGGAACCAAAAAAGGGGGAATTCTAGAAAAAAAATAAAAAATATATGAAATTGAAAAAAGTGCAATTTTTTAAAGTTTGAGAATATTTTGAAAAAGTGAGTAAACTTTAATAGGATATAAAAAACATCTGAAATTTAAAAATTACTTACTCCCTCCGGTGCAAATTAAACGACGTTTACTATTTGGGCACGCATCTCAAGGAGGCCGAATGACTCACTATTTGACCCCAAAAAATTTCGTACTTTTTCTCGGAAGTACGTACGTTTGAAAAAAAATACGGAATTTTTTGAGGTTAAATAGTGAGTCATCCTGCTTTTTTAAGATGCGTGCCTAAATAGTAAGAGTCGTTTAATTTGCACCGGAGGGAGTACTAGCTAGATGCTCATGCTACGTTGGTGATACTTTCAAAGTGGAAAAAAGAACGAGGATCTAGGTTCTATTTCCTATTTTCTATTTTTCTTCTTTCTTAGTTCAAAAAAACTATTTCCTTTCTTTTAGTTTCTCAATTTTTTTGTAACTATATAAAAAAAAATTATCACTATTTGAAAAATTGTATTATTTGTTTTTATTTTTTTATATATTTTTTAAAAATCTAATTTTTAATTTCCTTTAATTTTTATATACTATAAAAGTCTACTTACTTTTTAAAAATACTTTTCTTATTTGATTATGATTTGTTTTTTTCCCAGTATTTTCTATTATTTTTAAAAATTCTCTATTTTACTATAGTGAAATATTTTTTTCTGTATTACTTGTGGACGTAGACATCTATTGTCGAACCACGTGTATATTTTCTCTTTTATTCTTTGGAGGTCTTTGGATTGCTGCACGAAATAAGATTAGAAGGTGGGCGACCAAGTCGTCCTAAAAATAGACTGAAAATGGGCGACCAAGTCGTCCTGAAATAGTTTGAAAATGAGGGACGTGACCTATCACAACTTAAAAGACAAGGTGCATGTGGGGGAGTGACCTATCACAACACTAAACGACATGATGTGGGATGTGACCTGAACACAACTCTAACAAACAAGATGTGGGGACGTGACCTATCACAACTTTTTAAAGACAAGGTGGTGTGCGGACGTGACCTATCACAACACTAAACGACACGATGTGGGGACGTGACCTGAACACAACGTTAACAAATAAGATGTGGGGACGTGACCTATCACAACTTTAAAAGACAAGGTGGTGTGCGGACGTGACCTATCACAACACTAAACGATACGATGTGGGGACGTGACCTGAACACAACGCTAACAAACAAGATGTGGGGACGTGACCTATCAGAACTTTAAAAGACAAGGTGGTGTGCGGACATGACCTATCACAACACTTAAAGACACGATATGGGCACGTGACCTGAACACAACGCTAACAAACAAGATGTGGGGACGTGACCTATCATAACTTTAAAAGACAAGGTGGTGTGCGGACGTGACCTATCACAACACTTAAAGACACGATGTGGGGACGTGACCTGAACACAATGCTAACAAACAAGATGTGGGGATGTGACCTATCACAACTTAAAAGACAAGGTGGTGTGCGGACGTGGTCTATCACAACACTAAACGACACGATGTGGGGAAGTGACCTGAACACAACGTTAACAAACAAGATGTGGGGACGTGACCTATCACAACTTTAAAAGACGAGGTGGTGTGCGGACGTGACCTATCACAACACTTAAAGACACGATGTGGGGACGTGACCTGAATACAGCGTTAACAAACAAGATGTGGGGAACTTTAAAAGACAAGGTGGTGTGCGGACGTGACCTATCACAACTTTAAAAGACGAGGTGGTGTGCGAACGTGACCTATCACAACACTTAAAGACACGATGTGGGGACGTGACCTGAACACAGCGTTAACAAACAAGATGTGGGGAACTTTAAAAGACAAGGTGGTGTGCGGACGTGACCTATCACAACACTTAAAGACAGGATGTGGGGACGTGACCTGAACACAACGTTAACAAACAAGATGTGGGGACGTGACCTATCACAACTTTAAAAGACAAGGTGGTGTGCGGATGTGACCTATCACAACACTTAAAGACACGATGTGAGGACGTGACCTGAACACAACGTTAACAAACAAGATGTGGGGAAGTAGGACAACTATTAACAGATATGTAACTTATATAATTACTATATGTAACTTAATTACTCTCTATATGTAACTCTCTATGTAACTTATATGGAGAGTTATGTAACTTATGTAACTTATATAGGGTGAGATTATAGACTTATATAGAGAGTTAAATTTAGTTATATAACTTACATATAAGTTATGTAACTTATATAATTACTATATGTAACTTAATTACTCTCTATATAATTACTATATGTAACTTATATAACTTATTGAGTAATTATATAGAGAGTTACATAACTTATATAATTACTATATGATGAACCATGCAGATGAATTATGCTTAAAAATGATTTATTTTAATCAAAATTCGGAGAAGAAAGGTAATTTTGGGTTTTTAAAAAATTCTATTAAAGTTAAACACCCTTAGGAATGCGTGTTTTGTAATTAGAAAAGAAAAAGTTTCCAAAAATTTGGAAAACACTTCTTTGGACATTGGCACGAACCAATTAAACAATTATAAGTCTTTTTTTCCTTCCCTTTCTCATCATCACCGTTGATCGCTTCTTTGACCATTTTTAGACCAATCCAATGATCACCTCTTTTTCTTCCTTTAGCCATCTCAATCTATTTTCCTCTGCACCAAATTTTTTTTTTTCATTGGATCCGTCACTGAGCGGGACAATAAATGATCAGTGTGCACTCCAGCTAGTTGTTTTGTTTTAGAAACAACTTCAAATTTACTGACATCCAATAAGGAACTGCTTAAGGATTAAGGATTAAGGAAACTGCTTGGAAAGATCCAGGTAATATATACAACAATTACAAGTCTTATTACAGTGGGTTAGGGATGCGTGGGTAAAAAATTCCAGCCAGCCATCCCTCACAGAATTTCTGCATGCCTATATATACATGCGCGCGCGCGCACACACACACACAGCGTTCTAATGAGCTCCTCCACCCTCATTGCTAAATTGGCGAGGTTTGTGCCGTTGGATTCCAAGTCTACGATCACATTTTACGTTGTGGTCGCTGTGGTGGTGGTAGCAGCTTGGCTGCTCCACCGCTGGAGAGGTGCCAGATCCAGTGCAGCGGTGACAAATGTGGTGGAAATGATGGAGATAGCGGCGGACATGGCGGCGTAAGGTGAGTAAACCTACTTTTTTCTTTTTATAGAAGTCTCTTATATGCCTTAACATGTCGATTTCTCTTAATTGTTGTCTAGTGGGTGGATGAGTATTGGAAACATAACTTAAGCTTTAGAAGGTGGATGAGTATTAATTTTCCACCTTTCAAAATTGAAGTAGGACAACTATTAACAGATATGTAACTTATATAATTACTATATGTAACTTAATTACTCTCTATATATAACTCTCTATATAGTATATAATTACTCTATGTAACTTATGTAACTTATATAGGGTGAGATTTAGTTATATAACTTACATATAAGTTATGTAACTTATATAATTACTCTATGTAACTTATATAGAGAGTTATGTAACTTATATAATTACTCTCTATGTAACTCTCTACCAGAACATGAAAAATATCATCCTTCATCCATAATCTACTACGTTTTCCCGGCTCCTCTCGGAGAACAATTTCCTTACCCATTGTTTGCAACAGATCATGCATGTGTATTCCATTTCTTGAAACACTAATGAGAGATTTATCAATGAGAACTTGCATTCCTATATCTGCATAGAAGCCACAACTATTGAGTATTCTTGTCACGCGATCTTTGTCCATCTCCTTAAAAAAGCATGCGATATCTAGAAATTTTTTTTTTTTTTTATAGTATACTAAGATTTTTTTTT
>NBIL01038694.1:0-10484 GCA_002752925.1 Viola pubescens var. scabriuscula
GGTTAGTATATATATGTACGTAATCAAGGAATGAAAAGGAAGGAAACTTATTTCCCTAAATTCTGACATGAGAGCCCAATATGCAAACAATACATGCAAACAATACAAATACACAATATACACATAGGAATTCCTAACAAGGACTCGCTGGCTTGGAAAGTGACTAATTCAGGGCGATACTCGGTCCGTAGTGGTTATCATTGTATTACTTTCTCGAGTGCCGAGCCAACCACCGCTCGTTAGGGTGGTAGAAGTTTCTGTGGGCTATGTCTATTCCCCCTAAACTTAAACCCTTTATGTGGAGGTTGGGTCATGGATCTTTGCCTACCAGGGTTAATCTCATTCGGCAAGGGATGATTGTTGAAGCGATCTGCCCTTGCTGTGGGCAAATGGATGAGTCTATCGATCACTTCTTGTTTAGTTACCTCTTCGCCGTGAAGGTGTGGGAAGGAGTGGTCTACTAGGATAAAATAGTGGCGTTGTCCACCTTACATCTTTGGGATTGGGTGCTTCAACTTAGGGAAATCCTAGAGGTAACTGAATTAGAGGAAGCGGTATCAGTCCTCTGGTCTCTATGGACATCTAGGAATAACAGGGTTTTTTGGTTGGTGGAAGAGTCACCTCAGGCGATTTTTTAGAGGGGAAAACTTTTATCGGAATACAGAGAAACTAACCGCCCAGAAGTCAAGGTTCCACTAGTGGGGATCCAGATTTCAGTTCCACTTATGGGTCCCTAGACCCCCAGGTGGTCTCCATCCTCAAGAGGGCAAATCAAGTTAAATACTGACGCGACTGTTGGTTCCGTATATTGCGGTCTTGAGTTCCTAGCGAAAGACTCCACTAGCACCTGCATTATTGCGAGAGCTGTGCATATCTCATCCATGCTAGGGTGGCTACAACTGAGGCTATGACGATCTCAGCCGCTCTGAAATACGAGATTGAACAGAACTTTTAGTTTGTCGTGGTCAAATCCAACTGCCTTGAGATTATACAGGCCTTAGGCCCTTAGAGAGGGGAGTTTCCACTTGGGCATACGGGTCCAATCTTACACGACCCATCTAACCTTGTTGTACTCGTCCGGCTCCTTTTGTCACGTTGGTCGGAATCTTAATGTCCCGGATCATTTCTCAGCAAATCGATCCTTCTTCCCCTTCCCCCCATTAATTAATTATCATCCTCTTCTTCCAATCCTTCTTCATTCCCTGAAAACCCTAATCTCCATCTCTCTTCCTGCATCTCTACTCCTAACGAGTTTCTGCTACCACTACTGCACCTGTCTGTCTCATCTCGTCCATCTCATCATGACTTTTGCTCTCTGACCCTAACATTTTAGGGTTTGCTTTTGGCATTCAGCATAGCGCGTCTTCTCCTACCGCAATGTCCGATGATATGCTTATGCATTTCTCCTCCAATTCTTCTAATCAGTCAGACAACTCTTTGCCTACCAAAATTGCCAAACTCGAAGCTCGTTTGGTTGGCAAGCCCTCCTCTGCCCCATCCCCGTCCCAGCTGAACCCACCACAGCCGCAGCAGCAGCAGCAGCAGCTACTCGTACAACCCATTTGGCCCAGTGTCACTTCTGAGATGCCTGATCAGAGTATGAGCTCTAGTGACTCTGATGACGATGTAGGTTGCCGCTCACTCATCACTTTACAAAATACTATTAGTGTTTGTTGATTGAATACTCGGTGTTGGAGTTTGGGATTGTTTTACTCATTGCTGCATTGAGGTGTGATATCTATTTGCAGTGGTTATGAATTGAATTATTATAATTACTCAGAATTGCATGTTCTTGTTAGGAGAGGTTAAGTTGAACAAAAAGAAGAAAGAAATTCTGGGTCTGAGAGTTGGGAATATTAATTCATGAAAAGTATGTCATGGTGGAAACGATGGATATCGAAGAAGGAATGTTGCTTTTATCGACATCATTGGAAGAAGATGGTTGCTTAATACTTTGTTTAGTTTTTGCGTTGTTTAAAATGCAATGCTTGGAGTTCTCTCCAGTCTACTATACTTGAGTAGTGACAAAATATGATTGGTAAGATGAGTTACCCAGAAATCAAGAAACCTCATAAGCAATGCTTAATATCAAGTTTCCCCTGGTTAGAAATATTGTAGATGAGATGAAAAGTGACATTCAAATAATGCAGACATAAATGAAACTGATTTCCACTAGACTGATGTTGCTTAAGAATTCTTGCTAATAATGCTTGCTATTTTGTGAGGTTGGCTTTGCGGCAATATTTGACTTGTTTCTCCACTAGAGATTATTTGATTTATGTGAATTTTCCCATTAGAGATGGCCATTTCTTTGTCAAATCTCTAACTTGGCTTTTGTCCTTTTTGTTCTTATTTATACCAGAATGGTGGGGAGTTTCTTATACAAGCGAATACTCAGAAGCGCCAAAGACTACAGGAAGACAATAATTCAACTGGAATTGAACATCACGAGGTAGATTGACATTTGAATTTTCTTTTTTATGGTTTTGAACTGCTTAACTGTTTCTTTACTGTAAATCTCCTTTTGAGTTAATTTAGAGACAATATTTGCACTCTAATATTTGATTTTGCAAAATAAAGAAGACACATTCAGTAGCTGATGGGAGGAAAAAGACTGGGGAAACCATAGAGACAAAGGCCAGTTTTGATGGAAATAGGAGAAAACAAGGTCGTGGTAGGGGATTTTCTACTTCAGGAAGAGGACGTGGTCAAAAAGGTAACGATCAGGCGAGATCACAAATGTCTGTTTCAACACCATTGCCTTCAAATGGTCAGCTTGAGAACACATTACACAAGGTATATTCCTCAAATGAATTTTATTTACTCCTGTATGCCTTAATGATAAACTTTCATCATTGATGATTCGTATTATCATACTAAAAGATGTGAGATATTTCTTGGCGTTGGTTAAGAATAATGCTTCTTTAGCGTCCTCCCACTATAGGGAACATGCAGCTGCACTGTTGTTGAAAACTTATAACATTGGCCAATTGACTTTATGGAGTTCATTCTTGTTTATGATGCAATATATTGTGGTTATTCAATGTGTAGGAACTGTGTACTTGAATGCTTAAGAAAGATCACATCAAATGTTTTTTTTCTTCTCTTTTTAATGGCTCACTTTCCAACTTTCCAATTTATGTGGGGGAGAAGCATTGTTTTGGTGGAAAGTTTGATTAATATGACCAGTTTTATATATTCACTGTGCAGGATAATAGGTCAAAAGAGCTCTTCCAAAATGTTGATTACACTTCTTTAGAGGTATGTTTTTGATGATTCTGTTTTCACCATATCTTTATCGAGATAAAGGAGCAATTTTAGTGCATTTATTAGAGTTTTAAAAGAGATGTGTTGCTCACATTACTTTCCCTTAGCTACCAAATTCTAGTATACCCAACAGTTTTAATTCTAAGCTACAAAATTCTAGGATATCCAACAATTTTAATTCATTCCTTTGTCGACTTGGATTAGGAGGAGGTTGTGGCGTTACGTGAAAAAGTTGCTGTTTTGGAGGAGGAACATCGTAAGTACCGTCAAGAGGCCTCTGATAATTACAATCAGTTAGAGAGGGTACGTCTACCTTTGCTTTATGGTTTTAGCTAAGCTTATCCATGATGCACTATTAAATCTTTGGTTTTATGTCTACAGGAATTCAAAGAACTGAAAGATCATGAACAACAATTGAAGCCAAAGGTATGCTCTCTTAAGGAGCTTCAGTATATTACATATGGTTTTACACACACATATATACACATATGGTTTCACCTGTGGCAGTGTAAATGCCGTTCTCTGTGCTTCACCTGCAAAATAGAAATTCTTAGGTTGAAATAAATAACCACTAGGAGGTCCTCAATGTAGTGAGAAGTGGATATTTTCTGGTTGTTGCGCTCCATAATCCATAGTCCTGGTTATTTTTCAGAAAAGTCTTTAAGAATTAGATGTTTCATGTTTGCTATCTTATTAAATCTGGAATTCAATTTATTCATCTTTGCAATCCATTAGCCAATAGCTCGTGTTATTGATTAATTTTCCTGATTTGAATTGTCGGTTTGTATCAGTGTGCACAGGTGAGCAGTTTATTGTGATTTTGAATCTCAATAATAGTATTTTTCTTTTCCTTTGATCTGACTAAGACCTTGTAATTAATGTGCATGCATAATTTTCTTTAAACATAATTGACTGGCAGGCAGAATATCCAATAGTTACCCTTTTCAATTGTGTATTCTTGCGACCATTTCTGATGCCCATTCCTTCTTTTTTGCAGAGATTAAAAGTAATTTCTGATCTGCTGATATCTGTTTCAAAAGCAGAAAGACAAGAAGCTAGGATGAAAATTCGTCAGGATTCCCTGAGGCTAGGCAATGTGGGTGTGATCAGGTATCCTTGAGGTTTTAAGCTTTCTATTGGATCCTTTATAAGCTTTTGATGGGAGTCCGAGTGATGTGAAGAAAGAAAGAAAATTGAAGTTTGTAGGCTAAAAAGAAAAAAACTTGGGAGTTGTAATGCACATAACTCTTAATTATGACTTTATGACGTAGGCTTGTGGCAAAGGAGTCCACGTTAGTAACATAGAATGGAGCTTAGAGAAAATCAAACTATTAATTGTTGAAGTTTTATGAATGCTTTTCATAAGATTTTTTTCTTGCTTTTTAGTAATGCTTGCCTTAAACAAGCACTCTCTGGTGCTTTAAAGGTTGCTTCCAAAGCATCCTATAACTTCTCTTTTTCTCGATAAATTCTGCTGTTTACATGTTAAGTTACTATAGCCTTGATTTCTTTTTTATTGGCTCTAGCTATAGTTTTGACTCTGGATTCACTTTTTATTGTTTTGGTGTGGCTCAATTTCTTCCATTGCAGAGCTGGAACTGTAATATCTGAGACATGGGAAGATGGGCAAGTTCTTAAAGATCTAAATATTCATCTTGTAAGTGGTAGTCAGCTCTCTTTCTCCATTAGTTTACTACCTTGAAATATGCTTCTGCTTTTCTACACAATGAATTACTCTTGATGTATTCATTTCACTGGTTGTCTCCTTGCAGTTCTATAATTTTAAACTATATCAGGTTCTCTAATAGTTAAAGCAGCACTTGCTTCTAATAGATTTGTAAATGGCATCTTAAGCTATAAAATAGACTGATTCTGAATATGTTTAGTTCCTATACATATATTCTGTTATGCCCTTGATTTTGTTAAAGGTTACTTCATACAACAATTTCCTTCTAAATGTTTTTTTGGGGTTGTTTTTCTTGTTCCTGGTGGGTTACTTTTGTGGATCTTGTTTTGTGTATTTGGTATGTAGATAAGTAGTCATGAATATCAGTTAATAAAGCATACATACAGAGAGTAGATCAGTGTATAAGCTGTTTTAAGTTTAGAGATCTGGCTTAATCCTTTCAAGAATAAGAAAAGATATGGAGTAGTGTGTTCTCTACCTTTTAAAATCTTAAAAAGAATAACCAGAGAACCACCTATCGTACTTTCATTGTTACCAGAAAATCTTGCACTTTATCGAGACTCTCTTCAACTTTATATTGTTTAACATGCTTTATATATTGTGCCATTATATTCTAAATAAATGATAGCAATGTGGTTGCTAGTTTGTGTGCTTTCTATCTTTTTTAATTCTCTGGAAAATCCATTAGCAAACTATTTTCTTTATGTGCCATTACAAACTAGATCAATCTTAGGAATATGTTCTAGTTTCTACACTGGCCTCATTGCATTTTTTTTTGGTGGTTTGATTTTCCAGAGACAATTACTAGAAACCAAGGAGGCTGTTGAGCGGCTGCGGAAGGCACTGAAGAAACGGCAATCTGGTTGAACACACTTTCCTCCCAAAAAAAATTCGTTACATGTTTCCACCCTTCCGGTACTACTAGCATCAGTTCATTAACTATGATTCCTTGCAACGTTCAAATTCTCAAGTTGCCAGGGAATTTAGTTTCTGTTACTAGAAGATCTTACCATGTGCCTCTGGCTATGGTGGGGTGCCAGAGCTCTTTCTGCTTTCGTACTGCTATTGTTGTATTGATGAACTATGTTTCAGTAGTTCTCTTACCTGTTGGGGTGTCTATATGCTGATTGATACATGCTAGTGTCTGCCCAAAGTTGTTCCTTGGCATATAGTTGCTAGTTCTAGTTTACCTCATACATCCTTTTTCAAGTTAAGGCTCACCTGTTTTGAAAGTTCTGGGCCTGAATGATGCCTTCACATAGTATATTTTTTCTCTACTATGATCAGATGCCAATGTGCTTCATTCATCAAGTTATTCTAAGTATTAACTGCAGTTGCTTCTATTCTGTGAAGATAAAGGTGATGGGACAGATGCAGAATCTGGTGTACAAGAAGACGATTTCCTCATCCAGGATGAGATATTTAAATCTCGTCTAGCAAGCATCAAGCGTGTAAGTTGAGTTGTATGTTATTTTTTTTTTCTTTTCCATTTTACTATGCATTTAAAAATATCATTATGTACTGGCACACACACGAATCCTTTGTAGGAAGAAGAAACAATTTTGCGCGAAAGAGATCGCTATGAACTGGAAAAGGGACGGTTGATACGGGAAATGAAACGAATACGAGATGAGGATGGTTCCCGCTTTAATAATTTCCAAATTTTGAATCATCGGTATGCCCTTCTAAATCTTCTTGGGAAAGGAGGATTTAGCGAGGTTTACAAGGTCAGAATTTCGGCATGTTAGTTTACTCGTGTTGAATCATTTACACTTATGCTTTTATTATCTTATCAAAAGTTTGTGTTTAGAATTACCAAAAAAGGAAACAAGATCTTTCTGTTGCCATTATTGGCAATTGTAAATAAATACCTTTTTGCAGTGATTTGAAGTGAGAAATTTCCAGCAGGCTTACGATTTGCTAGAGCACAGATATGTTGCATGTAAGCTTCATGGCCTGAATGCTCAGTGGAGTGAGGATAAGAAGCAAAGCTATATAAGGCATGCAATCCGGGAGTACAATATTCACAAGACCTTGGTGCACAGTAACATTGTCCGCCTCTGGGACATTTTTGAGATTGATCAAAATACATTCTGCACCATCTTAGAGTATTGTAGTGGTATGGAGCATTCTGTCAATAGATGCTTTGGGTGGAATCTGCCTCTTATTACTCTCTTGAGACATTTCTTTACCATTTTTCTTTTGCAGGAAAAGATCTTGATGCTGTTCTGAAAGCAACGCCTATATTGCCTGAAAAAGAAGCTAGGATCATTATTGTCCAAATATTTCTGGGTCTTGTATATTTGAATAAGAGATCACAAAAGATTATCCATTATGACCTGAAGCCTGGGAATGTTCTGTTTGATGAGTTTGGCATTGCAAAAGTTACTGATTTTGGTCTCAGCAAGATAGTGGAGAATGATGTTGGATCGCAGGGAATGGAACTCACATCCCAGGGAGCTGGAACATATTGGTGAGAAGATGTTGCCTATTTCTGTTTGAAGATGAAGAATGTTCCTTGTTCTTTATCATAAAATCACTTTCTTGTCATGTATCTGTCTGATATGTAGCAGCATGCTAAAAGTTCTCTCCCCCCCCTGTTTACTTAGGTACCTACCACCAGAATGCTTTGAGCTCAGCAGGATCCCCTTAATATCATCAAAGGTAATCATCATAAGCATCATCACTTTTTTTTATATGTTGTGTGGGCATTTAGGTGTAGTGTAGTGGCAGGAATTTATGTTTACGCGTGCCAATCTCCATTTTCTGTTCCGTCTCTAGTTTTGCAAGAATACCCAAGTTTCTTTATGTCACTAGAGCACTATATTTGACTGAGTTTTTACAATTTGGTTCTCCAATCTGTTTGACATCCTTCAAATTGCTCTATATTGGTATTAGGTTGACGTCTGGTCAGCTGGAGTTCTATTTTATCAAATGTTGTTTGGAAGACGTCCTTTTGGGCACGACCAGAGTCAAGAACGAATATTGCGTGAAGACACTATTATTAAAGCTCGCAGGGTTGAATTCCCTCCGAAGCCCACGGTATCTAATGAGGCAAAGGTGGGTTTGCCTTACTGTTATTGTAGTTGTAAAGTGTAGCTTTTCTATTTCTTGCGTTCTCCTAAGAGTTAGTGCAGAACATCTAAGTTTTCACTTGTGCCATAAAACCCACCCCCCATTTGTGACCTCTCATTTTTTAACAACAGAAGTCGTAAAGTGAAGGATCCACCCTCTAAATAATAGAAGGATCAACTAACCATAACCATCTTTCATTGGCAAGTCAAGTTAACATGTAGCTTACCTGATGCCATGCATTTTTGCTCCCAAAACATGTTTGAGATCTATTTGGCTTGACCGATTTGAGGCTTGACCAGTGTTCATGGGATCTGCTTTATATGCTGTATTATTTTGTTCGTAGATCACTACTTCTTCTAACTCTTGGTATACGGATGCTGAGTTTAGGTAGGGTTTGCATTGTCTGAAATACTAATCACACGAATTTGATTGATTTCAGGACTTTATTCGTCGGTGTCTAACCTATAACCAGGCCGAGCGACCGGATGTTTTAACCGTTGCTCAGGATCCATACCTTACATATTCAAAGAAGTAACGATACACAGTGTTTATTTTGCTGTAATCCACAATGGAAAGTTGGTACAGTAGAATTTTTGTATAGGTTGTAATCCCTTGGTTTCTGTTCATATTAATTTATTTTTAGTTTTTTTTAAAGATTGTTAGTGCTCTATATATTTTATGTTGCGTTCATTTCTGGATCTAACAAAGATTGTTTCAACGAGTTAAAAAGATTATGCAACAGTTGAGAGAGAGCTTATGAGTGGCGTTGGTGGTGGTTGGAGTATAATGGTGGCGGCGGCCAATGGGTAGCAAAGAAAGAAGGTGAATTTTGGTTTGTTGAAGAAGATGGTTTTTTTTTAACACATTGATGACCTACAAGAAGGATTGTGAGTAAAAAAAAAATTATCAGGTAATTTAGTTCGAGTTCTATCAACCCTCAAAAGATTTTAGTTGAGCACGAGTATTTCACAACGATGTTTATATCAAAGCTTAGATTTAAAGTCGAAATATGTTAGCAATTTATAGAGCGAAATTGATTATACCAAGATCTTCATATCATTCAATAATCTCCAGCGCAGAGTAAAACCCTTTGAAAGAGATAAAAAGAGGATGCAAGAATGTAGTCGCCAATTTGTATTAATATAGTGATTTTTTAGAATCTTTAAGGAACAAATTAAAATAAAGAATTAATTGAACCGCATATTGACTTTTAATTTTCTCATCCGGTCAGGTTGGACCGGGCTTACAATATTGTTAGCAATAAAATTGTAAATACTGGTACACAATTTTAACAACAAATGGGGACACTATTAAGTATTAACAAGTGGAAGAAAGTGAGAGAGACTGGATCCACTAAGCCATCAGCTGCCAAACCATCCGACGCCGCCGTCGCCGTCGCCGTCGCCGCCAACATGTCAGAAGGAGGAGGAGTAGTCTCCCAATTCGCCGCCGTAACCTCAACTCTGGCTCACTCCTTCTCCCTCCTCCTCCACCACAAATCCCTCTTCTTCTCCATCTTCGCTCTCCTCGCTCTCCCTCTCTCCTTCCTCCTCTCCTCCCTCTCCCTCTCCTCCTACCCTCTCAAATCCCACATCCTCTACCTCCAATCCATAGTCGCCCTCACCTCCACCCGCGTCGAGGCCCGCCACGTTATGAAAGAGTCCCGCGAATCCGCGATTCTCCTCCTCCGCCTCAACCTCCTCCTTTCCGTCCCTTCATCAATCCTCTCCCTACTCGCCGCCGCCACCTCCGTCTCCGTCTCCCACTCAATTCACTCCCTCGCCAAGCCGATCACTCTAAGAGCCTCCCTCTACAACATCAAGTCCAATTGGGCCAGGCCTTTCACCACCTCCATCTGCATCTACGCGGTCATGCTGCTTTACTCTGCGCTGCCGGTGACTCTCTCTGCTTTGATTGGAGGATCGGGCATCCAGAGATTCGCTGTTTGGGTTATCGGAACGGGATTGGAGATTTACTTGATGGCGGTTCTCGGGATGGGTCTGGTGGTTTCGATCGTGGAGAAAAGGTTCGGGTGGGATGCAATTCGGGTCGGGTCTGATCTCATGGAAGGGAGGCGGGTGTGCGGGTACCTATTGTCGGGTTTGTTAGCGTTGGTGACGGCGATGATTGGGTGGAGACTTGAGTGTTTGGCGATGATTAACGATTGGGATGAGCTCGGGGAATTCAGATGGACGGCTTGGATGGATTTGATGGGGTGGGAAGGAGTTGGGTTGACTGGTCTATATGGGTTGCTGGTGATGTGGGGTTACGTTGTGACCACTGTTTTCTACTGCGACTGTAGCAGACGACATGTCGTTAGGGAGGATGGGCGTGAGCATGACGACGGTGGTGATATTTCTTTGTAATCTTTTTGGTTTAGCAGAACAGAATCTTGTTTTATTTTTGGATACGCAAACAGAATCTTGTTAGTAATCTTCTTTTTTTTTTTTTTTTT
>NBIL01038752.1:0-22907 GCA_002752925.1 Viola pubescens var. scabriuscula
AAAAAAAAAAGGAGAAAATTTGGAAGAAGATGGACTTACCGGCCAGAGAAGAGAAAGAACAACGAATAGAAGAGTGACCGGCGGTGGCGTAAAGAGAACAGGAGATCGGAGGCTTCAGAGCGGCTATGCGGTGCGGGAGACGGGAGTGAGACGATGAGAGAGGAATTTCATAATAAAGACCGGTGGCGGCGACGGAGGAGAATGGAGAAGAGTGACTGACTTTCCCTGTGTGATGGAGGAGAATGGAGGAGAATGGAGAAGAGTGACGAAGCAACAAAGTGTGATCGGCGGCGGCAACGGAGGAGAAGGGAGAAATGACGGTGAGCGGCGGCGAAGAAGAGAGGAGAAGAGTGAAACGCGGGCGGCGGGAGAAAGAATATGGCTGAAATTGAATGAGGGTTTTGGGATTTCTGATTTGGTAATGGTAACCCTAACTAATAAATTCAGGACCATTTTTAGACGGGACTAGACCCGAATGGTCCCGGTCTCGACCCGCAAGAGACCTGTGACAAAACGGGTCGGGACTGGTACCGGTCCCGGATAAAAATGGGAATAAAAATGTGGTCCCGGTCCCGGAAAAATACCCAAATTCGGGACAGAGAATTCTGATCTCGGGTCTTTTTTAACACCCCTACTTTAAGATGATTGTAAAATAGTATACCAGCTATGATTACCTTGCACATTAATTTTTGTGTGGTGAGTAAAGAAAAAGGTTATTGAAAAAAATGGTACTTGCACTCGATTTAAATGACTCATTTGGCACCTCTACTCTTTAAATGATTCATTTGGCACCTGCACTTAAAAGAAATGTCACATTTGGCACCTCCCTCTAACACCGTTATTCACCCACCGTTAACCGTCTTACGTGGCATGACATATCGGATGTCATGTGTCATGTCACGTCGTCAAACATCAAGATTAAAGAAAGATTAAACACAAAATTAAAAGAAGAAGACAGCAAAAACGGATCAAAAGGAGGAAAGACTCAAGAACAAGGAAGAACACATGAAGAACACCATAGCTGTTCTTGCATCAGACTTTCGAATTTTGACTCAAACAAATAACAAACGAAGGCTAAAATTCACGAAATTAAACACGGACATTCCTAAGACATAGCTCTAAAAGTTTCATGAAGGAAAGAAAAGGAAATTCCGCAAAAATCACAGAGAAAAGTTGTACACAAGGTGAACACGAAAAACACTAAGAACACCAAGTTTGAAATTTTGTAACTTTCGGATTTGGTGTCCAAATGACACGAGACTTTCGCCAAAAGTTAACAAAACTCAAGATTAGTGTTAAAGACACATAAAGGGAGGATTTTGACAGAAATTTTGAGACTTTTGACATAGAAACACAGACACACAAAATGAACAAGCTCAAGAGTTGTACACAAGATGGAGAGAAGGCGGCGCCAGATCTGGCAAGAGGGAGAGAAGGCGGCACCAGATCTGTGGCCGTCGGTGACAGATCCGAGGGCCAAATATCTAGCGCCGACGGCCACACCAGTGTAAATCTCAGGCGTTTTGGCCAAAGAAACCAAAAGGAACACGTTTTCCAGCCCTTGGGTACTCTTGAGCTTGTTCATTTTGTGTGTCTGTGTTTCTATGTCAAAAGTCCCAACCTTTCTGTCAAAATCCTCCCTTTATGTGTCTTTAACACTAATCTAAGAGTTTTGTTAACTTTTGACGAAAGTCTCATGTTATTTGGACACCAAATCCGAAAGTTACAAAATTTCAGACTTGGTGTTCTGCGTGTTCATCTTGTGTACAACTTTTCTCTGTGATTTTTGCGGAATTTCCTTCTCTTTCCTTCATGAAACTTGTAGAGCTATGTCTTAGGAATGTCCGTGTTTAATTTCGTGAATTTTAGCCTTCGTTTATTATTTGTTTGAGTCAAAATCCGAAAGTAGAACAGCTATGGTGTTCTTCATGTGTTCTTCCTTGTTCTTGAGTCTTTCTTCCTTTTGATCCGTTTTTGCTGTCTTCTTCTTTTAATTTTGTGTTTAATCTTTCTTTAATCTAGATGTTTGATGACGTGACATGACACATTAGTAACATGACACGTGACATCCGATGTGTCATGCCACGTAGGACGGTTAACGGTGGATGAGTAACGGTGTTAGAGAAGTGCCAAATGTGACATTTCTTTTGAGTGCATGTGCCAAATGAAACATTTAAAGAGTAGAGGTGTCAAATGAGTCATTTAAATCGAGTGTACGTGTCATTTTTTTCAATAACCCTAAAGAAAAGTAAGTGATGGATGGTGTGGTAAGTAGAAGGAAGAAGATGAATTGGGCAGGATTTTGTAAATTGAGTGATATGGAGAGAGCTCTTTCGTCGTGTGGCAAAAACATGTGGAACCGAAGAGGCAATTTGTTACTTAATTTAGGAAATATTGAAAATAAAGGGCTAATTTTTACTTTGAATTAATTAGGAGTAATTATAAAAATTACCTAAACCGTTACACTCTTTATTTCATTTAACCTGCTAGAACAAGAAAGAAATAACCCCCAAAAATCTGGGAACCCTAATTCGTAGACTTGTCAAACCACAAAATCCCCAATTTCTTTTTTGTTGCATAATTCAACATGTATGGCTCCGACCCATGTCCCTAATCACCGCAACCGCCATCAACGATTACAGCATTGGCATACCCAGTCTCTCTCTTTCTTCCTCCTCGGCACCAACAATCCCTAAATTCTCTTCCTTTCATGGCTACCGACGCCACCACTACCAATTTTCAAAAGCCTGATTTCGTTCCACCGCTCCCCCATCACCAGCACCAACATCAGCAACAACCCCATCCTCAAATTTCCCTTACCCCCTACGATGGGCTCCACTTCTGGCAGTACATGGTTTCCGGTTCAGTCGCCGGATTGGTTGAACACATGGCTATGTTTCCAGTGGATACTGTGAAAACCCATATGCAAGCAAGCAGCTCTTGTCCGATTAAATCCGCGTCTGTGACCCACACCCTCCGCTCCCTCCTCCACGCAGAGGGCCCTTCCGCCCTCTACCGCGGCATAGGCGCCATGGCTCTTGGCGCCGGCCCTGCTCACGCCGTCCATTTCTCCGTTTATGAAACTTGCAAGAAGTATTTTTCCAAGGGTCACCCGGACAATTCGTTGGTCCACGCGGCGTCTGGCGTGTGCGCTACTGTGGCCAGCGATGCTGTTTTTACACCAATGGATATGGTGAAGCAGAGATTGCAGTTGGGGGACGGTAGTGGTTATAAGGGAGTGTGGGATTGTGTGAGGACTGTTTTGAGGGAAGAAGGGTTTAGGGCGTTTTATGCTTCGTATAGAACAACTGTGTTGATGAATGCTCCATTTACTGCTGTGTATTTTGCCACTTATGAAGCTGCAAAAAGAGGGTTGATGGGAGTTTCACCGGAGAGCGTAAGCGATGAACGGTGGGTTGTTCATGCTACTGCAGGAGCTGCGGCAGGTGCACTGGCTGCAGCTGTTACTACTCCACTTGATGTGGTTAAAACTCAGTTGCAGTGCCAGGTACTAATCATTTGCTATTTAGTTTTATTCATTAGTATGTAGTTGATTTGCTATGGTAGTGTTTATGTGTTAGCTTCATATTTCGAACTGCTGAAAGAAATTGATACCATATTTATAGTTCAGCACTTTTTTAGTGGCAAAACTAATCTATATGTGTAGCACAATTCCAAATTGCCACTTGGAAATATTTTTTCGGGACAATCATGATGTTCTCTTCTAACTTAATTTGTTTTTAATTAGGAAGCTAAAGTACTTAAAAGTGCTCCTGTTTCTTTTTTGGTGGATACTTTGTCCACTGATGATACCTTGTACTTGAGCCTCTGCCTGTTTCTGTAATTGGCTTTTGCACCATTACAAATTTAGAGTAATTGGCGATGTTACTTTGTGCCCCTGCAATTAGTTATCTTTATTCTTGGGGTAATCCATTTTCATTATTTGTGTTTTGTTGTGCGTTCTGTACTGCCCTAAGAGTTCTTTTATTTTCTCCTGAAATCAGTATCTATCTACCCTACTGTAATATGTTACTGTTGATGTTATATATTACTGGCAACCATGTGATACTGAGTTTCTATTGGAGTCAAGTTTAGGTTATGAAATAATCTCCCTGGTTAAGAATGTCAATCATATGTTTAAAAGACAAGATACTGATCTCATTAGTAATTGTATTCAGTTCCCTTGCCATCAAGAATGCCTCTTTTTTGCTGGTGTACTGCCTCCACAAGCTAACTACTATGTGTAAAGTCCCATGTCAACACCTATTATCCTCATTCAACCCAGCTTAAGATTTTAGTTCACATGACCTGTGAAATTGTCCTTGCCAAGCTGCATCACCTTTGAGAGTGATTTTCCATCTTCACATTATCTTGTTAGTTTTGTTTCTGTCTTCTAGAACTGCATGTTTCTTATTGATGACATAATGTTATTGAAGTTTGATGATCTGATACTCATGTCTCGGCCTTATGCAATTTGAAGTGAATTCACATTATATCAACTTGCAACTGATTCTCTTTTCTTGCTTTTTTGTTTTGTTTTGTGGTGTGGTGTATAATGAGAGTCCACTTTTCTTCGAATCATTTTTTTGCAACATTTTCACTGATTACTTGTATGTTTCAGGGTGTTTGTGGGTGCGACAGATTTAAAAGTGGTTCAATCAAGGATGTGACGAGATCAATAGTGACAAAGGATGGGTACAGAGGGCTAATGCGGGGTTGGATTCCTAGGATGCTTTTCCACGCACCTGCTGCTGCAATCTCCTGGTCTACATATGAAGCTGCAAAATCATTCTTCCAGGAGCTTAATGAGAACAATAACAGAAGCAACGTAACTTGAATTACCTTGAAGAGAAAAGCCATTCGTATTCTTCTGTTGCATTACAAATAACGCTGTACGAGTAACAAGAGGCTAGGTTAACGAGCTTCACACGGGAAATGAAGGCCAAGACAGTCTTAAAGGGTTGATCACCGCCTGTTAGCTCGGTGCTGTAGTGAAAATGCTTGGTCAGGTAGAAATTTATTGTTGTACCATTTTCTTGTGCGTTTATCTTATTTGCAATCCTTCGCGTTTCTCCATCAGATTGTGGGTGTTATGAAATCCCATTCATCTTGCAATTTTTGGTCCTTGATGAGGCGAAGTTTCTACTGCTTCACAAATTTTGATATTTAATCCTGGATTTTCAAGGATTAGTTTTGTTTACCATCTTTTCCTTTTTTAACCAGGTTTCCTGATTGCTTGATCGTACTAAAGAATAAAATCTTCACATGATTCCTCTTTTTGGAGGATCGATATTATCAGATACGATGTAACTTCTTTGAAAATGATTTACTGCTTTGCTTAATCCGTTGAGTTAAGCTGTTAAAATGCAATACGATGATTCTTCGAGATGCTTATATGGATTACGATAACTCTCTCGATTTATAATCCATTCCAAATTAAAGGCAACGGAGAGTTTAACTATCAAGCAAGTAGAGATGAATTTACGGGAGATAAATGTATATGCATGTATATACTGATAGGACAGACGATCAATACGTGGACATGGAGTAACTACTAACCCTCTAAGGACCTGAATCGCTCGTCGCTCAGCAACAACTTCCGCAGGCAAGCTCTTTCAAATCTGTCTATGGCACACTGAAGTGAGTGAGCCATGGCACGACGGATATAAATACAACACGAGCAAGAAGAAAACTCATGAAGCAGTATCCATGCCAGAAACTTCGAGTTCGAGGCTCTGATTGGGGAGCTGATGCTGGGACTGCAACTGCTGTTGTGGTATTTTTCGCCTCAACTGACTGCTCAATTAGTTCAGTATCACTTGGTCCAACGGCATCGCTTGCGATTGAACTCTGACAAGTCCTGATAGATGTCAAGTAAATTTCATTAATAGATGAAATGATACATAGAAACTAGCTCGATGGCTCAAGATGAATGAGAGCAGTGAGAGTTCCAGACCTTGGAGAGCTTTGCATGTTATTTAGTAGGTACCTCACTCAGTAGTCATACCACATGTGCTGTTCAAATAATGCAAACTATTAATAGCAGGCATTAAAGATGGATTGAGAATAAAAGTCAGTGAAAGGAAAAAGAACAAAAGCTGTCAAGAAAGAGCATAGCAACATAGAAAAGAGGAATGGTCAGAAATAAACATGTAAGTTGATGTGCCGAAAACACGGATCACCTTCTGAAAATTTAGTAACGACAAGACAAGAATCAGGAAACCATTTTCTTGCCACAACATTTGCATACAATTATTGCCTGTGTTAGCAATCATCCGGTAATAGACACTGTATCCAATAATAAGATCAGATGGTAATGCAGGGAGATATCAATCCTCAAACAAAAATCTCACACAACACATCACCTATGCTTAACAAAAACATAAACCTGAACAACACTAAGAAGAAGAAATGGAATTTACCATTTCCTACAAACAAACAAAATTAAAGACATTGTTTATGAGCAACCTTATTCAATGCAATACAGTTGAAGAGACGATAAAACAAAATTCCAGAAGTAGTAGACCTTTGTACTCACTTGTTTACTTTAATCTTGAACCAAGCCTCTGCGCGTTGTTTATGAGCAGCAGCAAAATCATCCTTACAAGAGCAATCCAATTCAACGGAACTATTACTCTCCAAACCCATATTGGCAAATCCTACAATCCTTTTCCACTTTACTCAAATGAATCTTTATTTCACGTACCCCAGGCTCTATCCGTACCTCAACCGAGCAATAATAGGCCACTGATATTCAGTCTGTTTAAGTTTTGATCTCAAATTACTATCACCTCTCATTTTCCCACGACATGCAAGCTGAATAGAATTTCAACTTAAAGGAAGTAAAATTGACTCTTGCATGGTGCCCTGAACAAAACAAGCAACCTAAACACATTGCACAGCTCTGTTGCGCCAAATATATGCAATCATCTCACTGGATAAGCAACCGTATAATGGAAATGATAATATGATGAGCAGGCAATGTGGATGGCAAAAATAGGTTGGAATAACACTAAAGCAATTGAAGAAGAGACGCATCTATACCAGTTACAAAGGCAGAAACAACACACCGCCTTGGAAGCAAAAATTGGGTGTTGCAACATCATACCTAGAAAACAAAGACAATGCTATTGCACCAGAATGAGACATAATAGTACATATGGAAACGTCAAAACCTTCAAACTAAAAATCTCCATGTGTTTAGGAGCTCTAAGTGCAAAGGCACAGGATGTGCTAAGAAGCATCCACTAGCTTGCCATTTCCTGCTTATCAAAAACAAAATGTCCTTCCCCCCATCGAAATGGAAATGGCCGCTTACCCTACTACTTTCGTAAAGTCTTCCTGTTTCTGTTGAGACAACATTAGGCATTGGCCTGCCAGTTTGGGAGTTCCAATTGTGAAGTCACAAGATTTACTATGCAACACCCATTAACTTATTCTCTCCTCCATCAAGATGGAAAGGGCCACCAGCTCTACTTTCTTCAACGCTACTGGTTTGCTGTTGGGAAAAATTAGAATTTACCCTGCCAGCTGCATCGCCCATCACTCCTACACCGCTATTCTCCAACCCACTTCTGAGCCAAGCAAGGTGACTAATATCTGTGGCTATTGCAGCCAACTCAAAACTTGGAAAAGTTGGGGGGTCTACGTAATCCACAAATTCTGGTCCCAACAAAGAGTTCATAGGACTATTATGACAGCAGCCATGACCGCATTGATGAGGAACCAACCGATCATTATATGCCCCTTCAAACAATTTAGCAATCCCATCATCTGCATTTGATGCTTGAATTAAAGGTCCATGCATTGGTACTGGCCTTGGACATGATGTTACAATTTCTGGCCCCTCTATGGACTTATAGATATTGAATGCACTAACACGTGCCACAGGACGAAAAAGAGTCGTTGGCTCCTTTATTTCTTGAGTTGGTGGAACCTCCAGCATCTTCTCTTCGCATTGATAATCCCTAGTGTCCGCAGAACTGGCATTTTTTCCTTCCATAGATTTAACTGAACTGGCATCCCCACAGGAAAGAGTTTCTTCAGATGACGCTTTGGCTTTGTCCAAGCTTGTGTCTTGAACTATGATTCTAGATGCCTTCCTCATCCTTGCAAGCTCCGTATTCCTGCGCCTTAATGTGGAATTCCAGTGGTTCTTGATAGCGTTATCTGTTCTCCCTGGTAGAAGCCTCGCAATTATAGCCCATTTATTTCCATGAACTTCATGGGCAGCAGCAATTATCCGATCCTCCTCCACTGCAAGAATTAATAGCAGCATAAGTCTTAGCATTAAACTCCACAATAGTAACAGGTGAAGAGTGGAAACTTTTGCTCGCAAAGGAAAATAAAAATATCATATAGCTCCACACCTAGGACGCAAAAAAGGATACAACCACGAAAAAGTCAATCAATTCAATAGTGTGTTGCATCTGCTAGCATCCCTTAATACACTCGACAGTTCAAGAAACAACAATAAGGTTCCCATTTGTTCATTTTGTAAACGATCATCAAAATCCTCAATTGACATTCACAAATCAAAACCATAACGTTCTTAAACAACAAGAGATGGCTGGGAAATGTTAACTTCAGTCTATGTATCTCGCAGGTGAATATAAACAAATTCACCACATTGAAACTAGAAATGGTCCCACAATTCAAGGGAAATGGTGAACATAGTAATCGATTAGTAACTAAATACCAGTGAAAGGCTTGCGCTTAACAGACGGGTCGAGTTGATTACACCAGCGGAGCCGGCAAGACTTGCCGGAGCGACCAGGGATTCCTTGGGCGATCAAGCACCAATTCCTCGGCCCCAACTTGGCGACCAAATCACTAAGTATGGCATCCTCCTCCGGCGACCATGGACCTTTAACTTTGTCTTTGCTTCCACCGCTTGCGCGTCCCTCGCCTAAAACTAGCACCGAATCGTCACCACTTCCGCTTCCGGAGGCGGCGCCGTTCCTGGAGGTTGCGGCGTCGGGCTCGACGGATGCCTTGTCACTCGTTTCAACTTCCATTTAGGTGTGAGTGAGGCGGTGGGTGTTGTTGTCTGTTTCGTTTTGGTTTGGTGGGAAGTGCCTTAACTGTAAAAACAGTGTGTCGACAGTCTGGTGGAAAAGACGACGAATATTTTCGTGTTTTTTCTTTCTTCTTTTCTTTTGCGTATAATTACATGTATGCCCATTTTTGCCTTCGTTGATTCCATAACCAAATGGGCGGCCTTTTGGTCAGAGAAATAGAAACAATTGAACAAAGTAATTTTATGGGCCATACATTTTCTCTTTACCAAAGTAATTTTTATTTAACGATTTGTCGTACTTGATCATCGTATCAGACTAATTCGAACTTAAATTTAAACGTAACAAAATTAAGTTACCCGGGATTCAAAAATCTCATAAAAGTTTTATACAAATAGGTGATTGAAGTGATTGAGAAAAGAAAGCAATTAGGATCAGTCTTAGTTTTGTAGCACAACTTGTGTACTTACGGTAATAAAATCTCAGCTTACCTTTCACTTTTTATTAATTTTTAATTTAAGAGTAGTTTTCGTTCATAAGAGCAAAAAAATAAAAATCAATGTTAGTAATTTCGTAAGTACGTATCTCCTTGACGAAAACAAAAACGGTTTACGTGCTGAAGTTTCATCGTAGATTACATTCCGGCCTATCTCGTTGCGAATTTTTGGCCGACGAGAGTCTTTAATCTCGGACCTGTTTCATCTCGGTGACCGTCCGCTGAGCAGTATATAGATCTTCCTCCGCTGCCCGATTTGAATCGGAACTAAAAAACGCGCCGCCTGCAGGCAGGCTTTCTTTTATATTGTTCCAGATTCCTCGTTCAAGAGGTTGATGTTTTGCAAGATTACGACTCGACCAACAATCACAGTGACATCATCAAGTTTTCCACCTGCCACACAAAGCACAGACCAGCAATCATTATTAGGAAAATGCAGTAACCAACCATCCATCATGTGAATAATAATGAGATAGGATAGGACTTGCCTGTAAGCTTCTTCCCCAAGAGTTTCTTCCACAAAGGCACATCAAAACCCTGCTTAGGAGTACAATTCTAATCCATTAACACTACAAAACAAACGCTATTGCACTCGTTGAGGATGTATTAAGCACGGTAGGTTCATGTTCTGAGTGATTTTTTTACCTTTGATCTGGCTTCCAATATATAGGGAGATTCGAATTCGGAATCCGCTGAATGGCTTCTTGCAAGTTCAGCTAATGCCTTTGCTAGGATTGAAATTCAATTGCAGTAAGAAACATGTACATTTAGAACTTCTCAATCCTCCTATAAAACAAACTGAACTTGGAAACACCTACCAGCCTCAGTTACATCTTTGTGCCTGCTAATTGTTGAAACAATCTCATGATCAAAAACATTGTCGAAAAGCCCATCGGAACCCATCACAACAGTGTCCCCCTCCATTAGCTCCACATCACTAACCTTTTTGTTAACAAGATAAAAGCGACAAATTGAGACGAGAAGACCCCCATCAAGCTCTGAAATTCTAATCAACAATTCAAGCATAAACCAATGTAGCCAAGATCTTTCATTTTGGCTTAGACTTGAAGTTAACTGTATTGATCAAGTTCAATAATGAACATTATTCAAGCCTAGAATTGTACCTCTAGAAAATTGTTCAGACCATCACCAAGTTTTCAATATTGCTGTATCATGGTTAACTTTCGCAAATATTAAATAATGGGGAGCACTAGTCAACTAATCTTTGATGGCTTGCACACAGTCAGAATAGCTCATGATATGAAGTAGTAGAGGTTCATGCTAGGATCAGTATAAAGCTAATAATAATATGAATGCCTCATGCTTTTGTATTGAGATTCTGCATGTACCAATCATCATACCGCAGCATCAAGGTACGTTTGGCCAACAATTTCTGAGCTCAGTTGATAGGGACAATCAAAGTAATGCTCTTGTGCAGTTGTAGAATAGAATACCCGACCTGTAAGTTGAGCAAATGATTAAATATTCCTCAAAATTGAAGAACAAACATCAAACAAAGCCAATGACAGAAAGTAAACCATATCACCTCCACGGATAACTCTCAATCCACAATCGCCAACATTAGCAATCTTTAGCATTCCATTTCTCTCCAGCATGGCAATAATTCTAATCAACCAAGGAGTTACAATAGAGTTAGAGCTAATAACCATCTAAGAATGGTGTTCTTGAAAAAACGATGGTTAGTACATCGTTAAAAAGGTTATGGACTTACACAGTAGCTGAGCCTTTAGAATAAGTTGCAGCGTGGGCTTTCCTTATGAGAATTTGGGGATTGTAGTTCACCTGGCAAACAGAAAATGCCTTAGCTAAAACTAAAGAAGTGAGTGGCAAAAACTTTCACAACAGCATGTAGCTCCACTCCTAGAGAAGTTGACAGTCAGAAGAACATAGCAATGGGAACAGAAAGTTCCTTCCATACAAGTATTACGGTACCACCTCCTCATCCGCCACAAGACACGAAGCATTAGCGATTAGTTCCTTAGGGAACAATGAAGGGTCAACGTTTTGTTCCGCCCACCTGGCAAGAATTTCAAAGAAAGAAAACCATCACAATGACATCATTTTCCAATTACAAAGATGCCAACTTCTCTCAAACCAGTAATGAAGTTATCTATAAGGCCATCTGTCGCATACAATACTCCATAAACAAGGATCTTGCGCACATAATAAGTAAGGGTTTATACCCAGAGACACCATCAGCAACAGCAATGACGCCTCCACCATAGTTGCTTGCCAAGAATGCATCTTCCCCACCTCTCTCAACCTATCAAAACACCCAAGAACACAAATTGACACAGCAGTGGAAACAATTAGCTTATCTCATAAAGTAAATTAAGGGGGGAAAAAAGAGGAAAGCATGGTATCAAAAGAACAAAGGAGAGAAGGTGGATTAATTGAAAAACATACCTTCATGGGGTGTGGAATGAGGTGAGTTCCAACCGAAAAAGAAACACCTAGCCTACAATTACAAACCATACCAAGAAAAATTCATTCGCACATAGCATAATCACAATTTCAACAACAGACCAAAAGAACTCAATATGTAGTACTGAACAAAAGAAAATTGTATTTTAGAAGGCAGAAAAGAAAATAGCTGACCGAACAGAGTTTGTTTCTGGTGAAGCGCAACAAAGCAACTTCGTCTTGTTGGGAATTGAGTCCGTTCGTGAAATGCCGGTAAACAGAGACCGACAGAGCGGTCGAAACGGAGAAATGGAAGGAGCAGCCATTAACCGCGTCCACTCTCCTCCTCTTCTTACTTCTCGGGCACTACACAGTCAGAGACTCAGAGTACACATAGCAAACTATCTCGGCTCAAATGCTTGTGGCTCCAGTTGAAAATTGCAACGTGGTTAAACATTTTCTTGGATCATTAAATTACTCGTCAATTTCTAAATAAATATGCACTAGTGGTTTAGTGGAATAAAATAGTACCCTGCCCCGGTAGACCAGGGTTCGATTCCCGGCTGGTGCATTCAATTCTACAGTATCCTTTATTCCCTAATAATAATAATAATAATAATAGCTTTGAACTGACTTCTCTACCCTTTTTTAAACCACCCCCTCCGTCTTCATTATCTTATATATTGCCGTTTTCTTCGCCTCCAGAAAAACTTTCTGTAGCCATGAACGCCTCTTCCATTTCCTCTCCTGATCTCCTTGAAGGTATTTTCAATTTTTTTTATTTTGTGATTCATTTAATCAACACTGCTTTTAATAGTCGAGTCTCTTCTTGATCTATGTATAGAACTTCGCTGCGTTTATTGCAGGCCAAAACACTGACAGCGATACCGATTCGAATCCCGATGATTCGCCGGAATACTACCAGCCCATCTCAGCCGTCGATGATCGCGATGGAGACTCCGACCAGGCCAACTCTGATGGAGAACACCAGGAGTTCGATTCGCACAGCCTACCTAACGGTTATTCTGAGCATGAAGCAGCGGATGGAATGTCCTCTGTTCATCTAAACGACGACGGCGAGGAAAAGAGCGGTAGCGATGACGAGGAAGAGGAGGAGGTGGAGCAGGAGAGGATGGGAGAGGCCTCCGATTCGGAGATACTGAGGGCGTTTAGAGAGGATGAGAGTCGGAGGAACGCGCCGCTGCCGAGTGAGAATGCGATGCGAGTTATGGAGGCAATGCGTGGGATCTCTTTCACTGGGTTAGCTCCGGATTGGACGGGTCGGGTTCCTGAGGATCAGTGGGTTGATCAGCTCAGGAGTAGGAGGAGGCAACCATCAACCTCCTCGACTACTGTTCAAAATTAGAAAAAAAAATCCAAATTTTGAGCTGCATTTGCTGATTTTATTTTCGTCCGATTCCCTTGTTATTATGAGAAATCAGTTTTATAACTGTTCTGTTGTCATTGAATTATTACAATTTCCTAAAACCTGGATATAAACATTATTTCCTCCATATAAAATACGTTATTATTCTCATGCAGATTACAGATACAAACTGATCTCAAGTTTGTCTCTAGTATCTAGCACAAACTAATTTGATTCAAAATTTGACGTTTCAAAGCACTGTAAACAAATGCCAAACTGGCCGTTCGCTACCGCTTTGCTACAAAGCTCAAACTGTCCTCCCTCGTTTGGCAAGCCAGGAAACGGTACTTTCAACTGCGTGACACCAATAGAATGGTGCAGTGATCAAGTATCGGAAGCACAGCAGCATACGCCAATGCTTCTGGCCATGTCCTCATGCGGCTATATTCTCGATCTCAGCACCTTTATTCACTCTCTTGACAATACCGGCAATAACCTGGTGCAATGATTCCGAAAAGCCCAGCCAATTTAATGACAGATTCTAACAATGTAGACTAGATGATCTGAACTAAAATGATCTTCCATCTAATAATTTAACTACCGGTGATAGAATTATACCTTTCCAGGTCCTAATTCATAACTCTTCGTCAGTCCCTTGGTTAGGAGAGTCTTCACTGTTGTTTCCCATTGAACAGGAGAAGTCACCTGAAATTCGAATTTAGCATCGAATAGTTATTTGTTGCCCTAAAAGTGTGAAGAGAAGTGAATTCAGAATTTACTAACCTGGCGTGCCAAAATCTTCTTAATTGTGGCTGGATCGGCATGAGGCTGAGCATCAACATTGGATATAACTGGTATTCTTGGGGATCGGATCTCTGTTGCTGCCAATGCAGCTTCCAATCTTGAGACAGCTGGTTCCATGAAGCTTGTATGGAAAGCACCAGCAACAGCTAGGCGCACCTGTGAAAAGCAGGGGAAAATGTTAGAGGGAAAAAAAGAGAAAGGGCCAAATGAAAACATAAAAAACATAAGCTCAGGAGATCACCGTCATTCTAGCTTTAAAAGATTTAGCTTTAGCTTCTACTGCTTCCACTCCCTTCACACCCCCGGACACAGCATAATTTCCCTACCAAAATAAGATGCATCAGATTGCAATATTAAAGTAGCTTACGCCAATAAATAAGAAATCATTACAGGAGCCATTAAAAGCAGCAGGTCAAATGGAATCTTACAGGGCACAGGTAATTTGCAATCTGAACTCTATCAGCTTCATCAACTTCTTGATTAGCTGCATCACACAATTGTTGAACCTTATCAGAGTCCAGTCCTATGATACTAACCATGGCACTTTTAGCAGCATCAGCAGCTTCCTGAAGGCAGTTTCACATAGAAGCACAATTAGTAACATAAGTCATGAAACACTCAATATGATAGCGACATACAGCTAACCATCTCTTGGACAGGTCTAGACAAATACCTGCATTGCTTCACCCCGTAGTTTTACCAGCTTAAGTCCATCTTCAAAGCTTATATAAGACAACCAAGCCCAAGAAACAGAAGATATTAGAAGAAAATTGCAGGTAATGAAAAAGACTCTTTTCGGCATGCATGAAATCATCAGACAACAATTCCTGCTCCAAAATGATGAATGTAATTCACAGACTAATCGGTGAATACGTTCTCAGTCTGCCAAGTTAACACCCAATGTGGTAGTTAACAATCATCATATCTCAACAGAACCAAGTTGTTCATGCCACAGGCAGATCTCAACCAAAAGAGTTTGTTAACCCTCACATTAAGAAAACTATCCTGTTGGTATTCATTTTCCACTTAGCGTGTATTAGCTCACTGAATCACCACAGAAAAATTTCTAGACAGCCCCAGGAACAGGGGAAAGACTTCATAAACTAATCTGTGCAAACTCATCAAGAATCTGGTTATTGACTTATTGGTTGTGGTATTTGTATCATTTAGTCAGATTACCTGAAGGCTCCAGCAAATGCTAATGCAGTATATTCTCCTAAGCTAAGACCACATGTGACATCAACAGAATCAATTATCCCTTGGCCTCCATCACGAGCACGAAGCACCTCCACTGCAGCCAAACTTGTGACGTAAATAGCAGGCTGCAGAGAAAAATAAGAAAAAAGGAAATCAAATTCTTCAACCCTTATTATCAAACAGAAAGAAATCATATTCTACATGACAATACTAATACCTGATCATTACATTTTATACTAAACAACAAGAAAACAACTCACATACTAGCAATAAAATTTCATGACTAAAATCATCATACCTGATCAGATTGACTAATTAAAGTTTAAGACAGAGAGAGAGTACCTGGCTTATAACAGTCGAATCAAGCTTCTCCTTTGGACCAGTAGAGCATAGCTCTAGAAGATCATACCTGCATAATTCACCACATACTCGAATTACTCGGAAATTACAAAAAAGAAAGAAAAGTAAATCAAATAAAGAAACAATTTAGTAAATGAATCATTACCCTAATATATCATTTGCTTTCTTGTACAACTCAGCTGCAGCAGCTACACTTTGTGCATCCTTTCCCATCCCAACTGCTTGCGCACCCTAAACACATTTCAAACCATTTTCATAAAACATAGAAACAATTTATAACTCGAATTAAACCAATTGACGTGATCAATTAATCCTTACTTGGCCGGGGAACAGAAAGGCGACGTTAGGTTTGTAATCGGCGAACAAAGCGTCATCAACGAGGACAGCTTGAGATCCGGTGGATGAGAGGCGGGTAAACACCGTAGATCGAGCTACATTTTGGTTCTTGTTGTTGATGAAACTTAGCTGCCCGATTCTGGTTCTGCTGGAGGTTCTGTAGAGGAGGGGTTTGAGAGGGAGAGCTAGAGAAGAGGAGGAGGAGGAGGCGACGGCAGCCATGGATGAAGAAGAAAGAGTGATTGAAGGAGTGCGCAGGATAAGAGTGCGGAGGTGATTACAGTGGAAGAGAGCAGAGCGCGTATGAAGAACAAGTGTGTATGTATTTGTTGAATTGTTGACGGAGGTTACAACGGCAGACGTTGAAGGTTGGCTTGAAAACCAAAGAGCCAACTGTTTTTTCTTGCATTTACTTGCATATCCAAAAACTCCCTTTAGTTTACTGAAGACGACTTGTCGTCTGATTTGCTGACGGATAAAGGAAACACCCGTTGTTTACACTTGCCACATTCTCTAGATATAGTATAGAAGTTGCCAATATTAGTTGCAAAACTTCTGCATCTTTAACCCACTGCTAGAGTTCGAGTATCTTCGGACAAAGATTAGTCGTTTTTAAAATTTATGATGACTTTGTGTTACAAGTTACAACCCAAAGAAAAACAAATCTTTACATGAAAATTATTAAGGTATTGATGATTAGGAATTACCTAGGTAAATAACTCTTTGATGTTTTAACTATACGTCATTCAAGAAATGGCAAATACCTGAAACTGAAAAAAATATATAATACAACTACATTTCCAGCTATATAATTACTTATCAAACTGATCTCAGTCAAACTCAGTAATCACTCATTATACTATACAACGATTTATAAGGCCAATGTGGTTCTCTAAGTGGGAATGGGATCACTTTCTTTCTCTTCTTTTTCGTCTAATCGCTAGCCAGTGTCGCCCGGATATGGTGAAACTTCTTCTCAAGATTGACATGATATGAGTGTCTGAGCAAGAGAACTTTGGTTCTGTCTTGATATCTTAAATCGCGATGGGAGTGCTACTGTTTTGCTGATTTTGAGTTAACAATTCCTTTACTGCAATGTAAACAATTATGGCGAACATGCGGGAGATTACACATTTGACGAAATGGAGAACATGTATATATCTACAATCTTTATCCCTGCCAACATGTAAAAGAAGAAATGAAATAGTTAAATTTCTCCGTATTTTTTCTTATCATCTGTATCTGTAAAGAGCTAAATCAAATAGTGTCCTTACCGGAGATATCTTGCGAATCTCTTTTTGCATCTACGTATAATCGACAACTTGAAGCTCACTAAATGCATCGCTTTTGCTCCTTATAACTCTAGCCTTATTCTCTCTTATTTCAAGTACCTGATGAAAAGAAAGTGCAGTAAATAAAATCAATTCGTCAAAGATTTGTTTTAACAGACACTTGAAAAGGACTTGGACAGTGGAATGAAAGCATTCGGACAAATGAAATGTGAACTTCCAGTAAAACAAGTTGATACTTAACAAATGAGACTTATGTTTTCATAAACAATCTACATGGTGCAGCGTTTACGATGGAAAGACAAACCTTCATCAGCCTTATACAAGCAATGTTCAGTCCTAGACATTTTAATTTACCTCAGGTCTTGAATGAAGAACTCCCCGGGACATCCCGACATCAATACGCCATATGGTAGAATTATATTTACTGCAGGAGAAAAACCATAATTTAAGAACTAAACATTAAGAATGGAATGCTAGGTGGAAACCTACTGAAAGAAAGCATGGGCCGGTACCAATTTGCCCCTGCACTTTGAGGGGTATGTCCCACCACCATCCCCTTAGCACCAACTGACTGCAGTGTCTCTTCAAGAATATACTGTATCTATATAGGGATTCAAAGGTGACCCCAGCATTTTGTAAGAACAATGAACCAACTAATCTGAATGAATAAAAAACCAAAAGTGGTGCTAAATGGGTTGATGGGATATACTTGCCTGTTTACTTTGATAATCCTCGAAATCTGAATCCTCTCTAGAATATAAGCGGCTCCAGACAACACTGTCGTACCCCTTGATCGCTACGAAAGGAATTTTAGGACTGGTGTCACTCTCACTAAGGCCTTTCATCCACTTAGATACTTCCATGTTCATCTTCTCTAGGCCATACGCAACTGTGGAAGCACCAACAGTCCTATCAGGTATTTTAGACAAGGAAAAGAAAACTCTACTTATGCCTTGCAAATGAAAGCAATAAGACAGCCAAATTTTCAAAGTGGAAGTGCCAGTTTACCATGGTGAGGAAGAAGGCCACCATGACAAAATACCCAGTCGTTGATCTTGAGCACAATAGAATGTCGAGCCAATTCGCATGCCAATGGACCGCCTGGTCTGAACAATATTGACCTGGCTATGACCCCCTTTTGCCTCTGAACTAATATTGTTGTAAATTAATCAGAAGATCATTTGCTTGACAAAAGTGGAATGGATAAGGAGAAATACATTCTTCATGTAGAACAAGCAAAAAATAAGTGCAGTGGATGAACAAACTGACAGCGAAGAAAATTATACCTTTACTAGATTCCAAGGACCCCAATAACTCTGTGACAATTTCCGATTATCTCTCCACCTTGCGGACGAACCAACCCAACTAACAAATGCCTTTTCCCAATCAAATTCGCCGTCCTCCAAGGATGCCAGAAAATCAGCGCATTCATCAAATGCTCCTGCGTCAACATATCTAAAATCTCCCTCCACATTTATGGTCTCATGATTTCCATTTACCTAAGCAAGCAGAAAGAATAGCTAAAATGTTGTAAAAAAATCGACAATTTAAAACCACAACTTCTCATCAGAATCCTTCCAAAGGAAACCAATCATAATGAGCGGTCATCTTGTAGGCTGATTAATGAGCCTATCACAATCCATACTTCATTATGTTCACACATTGACTTCCTTTTTGTGGGGTTTACAGTAAAGTTATGCATTCCCTTAAATACCATATCAAAATAGTGCACATATCATGACATGGATTTGTGTCACACATCAAACAGAAGCATACCTGAAAAACAGCTCCACCTTGAGCTTTCGCCTGAATATCAAGTGATCGTAATAAGGATAATATTGCTATTTCATCCTCACCTCGATCAAGTATATCTCCAAGCTGAACCAATACCTAAATTTCCAGAAACAGAAAAATTCTTAAAAGAGAATTGCTCTTTGATAAAGGCATTGTATGCTATGAGATTGCCAGTCCTAAATAAAGAAAGTAGCGATGCAAAGCTTTTGAGCTCTCGCGAACTTAAAAGTTATGAAGACATACTGTTTCTCCACCAGTCCACAAGTCTTGACCATCAGAACTCAGGACACCAGCCATCTCAAGCGCATATCTTGCTTGATCAAGATCTCCATGAAGATCCCCAACTTGAACAAGAGTCGTGTCAATTAGGAGGTATAAAGAACAAGAATGCTTAAAGACATGTATAAATTACTAGCAAACGAGATTCCAAAACAAAATTTCCTTCGATTTTTACAATTTTTGAAAACACAATCTACCTAAGACTGGCACAAGCCGAATCCACACATCCCAAAACATGGCCATCATGGAATCAGAATTAGCTGCATGTTAATCTAGCACATACAATTGATAGAATCACAAACACTTACGCGCTAAATCGTTCAATCACAGAGCAAGTTAATCAACCAAGAAATAAAAAAGTGGAGACGAAGATAACTAATTACCAGCAATAATACGGCGACCAGGAGCGGAGACAAAAGTAGGAGGGTCTCCACTGATGACTATGGGCTTTAAGGCTCCTCCTCCTCCTCCTCCTGCTCTGCCAGTACTTCCGCTACCATTAGTGCTGCTTAATAGCGACGACGACGACGAAGAAGAAGAAGCAGCGGAGGAGAAGGAAGCAGCTGTTTCTGTTAGTTTCCGAGGAAGTGAAGAAGGTGACGGAGGCAATGAATTCAGAAAAAGTTGCTGAGCCATTGTTTTTTGCATTTCATTAACACTTCATTTTCTTCTTATTCTTTTTTTCAAATTCGTAGGAAATTAATTATGGAATTTAAGTTATTAGCATCCACTCCATGCACACATAAAGTGTGACTTCTAGTTCCAGCCACACATCATATCTTTGGTATATCCTTCATGCTTCTTTTTTTCCTTTTAAGATAATGGCATTTACCTGTTTAATTTTTGGGTTGGAAGTTGGAACACCTGGGCAGGAGATGTCTTAGCCTTACGGCGTCGTTTACTTTGTAATAAGTTTTGCCAAGTTGGACTTTGGGCCTTTCTTTGGGCCTCTACTTTGGGCTCTGACAGTTATTTTTTAAATTTTTTAGAAACAATGGGGATGCATGGTAAAAGCCCAAATAAAGTGAAATCCAAATAAAATGACAGCAGGAGGAAAAAACATTGAAAATCACTTGTAAAAGAAAAGAAACATTACCGCGCTGGTGTGACTGATTTTGACACTAACATTTCTAATTAGAGATATTAGGTTTGATCCTTACTTATAAAGAAGTTAACTAATTAAGTAATCAATCTAGAATCTGTTTGATAGAAATTAAATATTAAAATATATATATATTTGACTAATATTAAATGCTACAAATACTAATTTTTTTAATATTAATATTTTTCCTCGTATAATGTGGCAATACATGATTAACGTTGTCATTTAACATGTATTTCATTAGTTGTCTTGTTGATAATAAAAGTAACTAATGTCACGTAATTCTCTTGTTTATTTATTTAAAAAGAATTACAATCAAATAAGCATAACAAAGTTAACAAAAGTACCGTGTGTAGGCCATAAAAATATTCTGACACTCCGTAGACCCGCACCCACATCATTAATAGGAAAGCACAATGAGGGCATGCAAGAACAGAACCTAATTAAAGCAAGAAATTGAAGATCGATGATAGCTTCGATTTCAAAACTTTATAAATTTGCTCGAATTGAAATCAAAGACAACGCATAACTCTGAAATTTGCTCATGTTCAGTCCTTCTCATCTCACGTACCAATAATTACTCCTCGTATCATGCATGTTGGTCCTTGGACGGGTTAACGTTGTGGGGTGCACATATATTTTGTTGGATGAGACAAATAACACTTAATTTGCTTCTTTCTTTTCTTTTCTTCCCTCTTATCTAATTTGTTTCAGAAGGTATTAATTTAATAATAATAATATTGTGTACCCAAAAACAATAGAAAGAGAGAGATTTGAATACTCTCGAATTTGTGAATAATATTTTGTCTTTTGTTGCTGAATTTGGACAATTTCGGTCTCGAAATCGACCATTAACTATAATTTTATGTCTAAAATCAATTGTCAGCTCGATCTAACAATCAAATAAAGAAACTATACTTGGTTTACGATTGGATCCCGCTTTCTGGTCTGTTTCTTCTTTTCCGACTGATCCATATCATATGCTCACAAAATGCTAACTCGCGCTTTTAGACTCAACTTGTATATACATAGTTGCACCAGCAAGGCTGCACAATTACTGTCAAAACAGTAAAGAGATAGCCGGAGAGAGAGAATTCTCAACATTAAATAAGGTGTAAAATCTTATTTTTTGTTATTTCTGGAAAGTAAAATATTGTTGAGTTAGTGGTGCAAAATTACCCAATTATAATTTAAAATTTATCTACCCTTTTTCTTGCGAATTTAATGAGGTGCTAAAGTGTGTAAGGTCTTAATTTGTTGATCCAGCTACCCTTCCATTTACATCATTTCTGGTGTGTGGTTCTGCGGTTCCTCCGCACAACCCAAATTAATTCAAACGTTATTGTCTATTAATGAACAATAATGCAAAGTTTTTTTGAACCAAAAATGATATTACACTCTTTGAAATGTAAAATTTGGATACTTTAGTTTATTTTATTTTAATTTGATATAATATGGTATCCCGAATGTCTTTTCGGGTCAGACTAATCTACATCTCATTGTGTTAGAGTCTAAAAATCGACATAAGTGGTACCTCAGGGATTTTGATTCTGGATCCCAACGAGTATTTCACATTTTTTTAGTGTGAAAAGTTAAATATGGTTGAAAAGTTCATAAACACTTTGGTGTATGAATCATAACATTGCTACATATATATATATATGTACCATATACTAATTTTTTTTATTCAAAAGAAACCCGCTGGTAAAAAAATTCATTAACCTATGGAAGACACTCCCGATTAATCAGATTTACGAAGATAGGATCGGTAACCATAGACCAGATTTACAGTACAATGTACCATATATTATATAATATGGCATATAGTACCAAAGATTTTTATATTGTGACTGGCCGGTAAGACATTGATGGCATTGATATCAATGATATGAATTAGTTGACGGTGCTATAAAATAAAGAGTAAGTTGTTAAATAAAAATGGGAATAAAATAGGATAAAAGGGGTGAGTGGCTTGCCTGTGCCTGATCGGGCTTTCCGGTTCGATGATGAAATTTGCTTGAATGCAGAAAAGTTAGCGAACAACTACGAAGATGTTGTGGGGATGGGCCCCAACAATGGGCCCTTACCAAGTGTGATAAGAGTAAAGTTGTAAGCTGTATAAACAAATCATATAAAATTTTCCATATAGGTTTCTATATGGTTTTAAAAATTATAACTAAAAGCTGTAATTTAACAGTTTTAGCAGGTAATTTTAAAAAAATATATATAATAAATTCTGAAAATATAAGAAAAAATATAATAAATATAGTAGAGTCCATTTCATTAAATTTAAAAAAAAAATTGAAAAGATTATTAAGAAAGAAAAAATTAAGAAACAAATTGTTAAAAAGAATAAACCAAAAAAAAAAAACATTATTTTAGGCCCTAATATGTTCATTATATTTTTTATTATTTTATATAAACCTTTTAACTACTAAAA